>JACCGJ010001077.1:0-20005 GCA_013407085.1 Atriophallophorus winterbourni
ACATTTAGCTGAGCCTCTATTTGCTCAATCGCCGTGACAATATTTCATAGCCCGGATCACTGTGTAGACCCTTCGACGTCACATCTGCATAAGTCTTATTCCTTCCTGACTGTTGAGCAAACGGTGTTGAAGGCGAGCAAACGTGCAGTTACTGCACGTTCAATGGATCATCGATACTAATATCATTTTGTAAACGGCTTATAGCCGAGGAAGCGAATGGCATGCAAGTTTCCTCCACAGATAGGTGGTGTCTATCCTCAGCTGAGGTTGGGTCAATGTTTATGTCATCTCCAACAAGCACTTTAGCGGCTTTAGTAGATGCAGCTACGACTTTATTCTGACTGCTTCCGTGCTCAACACTTGATGGTGGAAGGCATATCTTACATACAGTCCGAATAACATCGCATGATTTAATCTGAAGCCACTGATACGTCTCTGGCTTTATTCCTGCGCATCGAATATGCATCCATTTGATACATATTTCACATTGTACTGCTTTAGCATTATCAGCAACCTGTTTAGCGCATACCAGACAAGAGTCGCCCGAGCGAGCAGCGGGGCACCGATTCCCATGCATCTTCGTGACAGTAGGTGCTGTATGATCTACTTTTGCAGATTTTCTAGTCATAATCATGTTGAAATCCGGTGAAAATCAAATAAATACAAACCAAAGGATTCGTAAGAAGCAAAATACCACGTTGACCTTGAAATCAAATCAAGTTGGTGCAACGCGGGATGTAAGGTCGTTAATGATAGCCGATAACCTGAATGATGCGATAATTGACCAGATGTTCGCTAACTGCCATTTCTGGTTACTTTACCCTGCCCGCTACAATGTGTATGCCCACATTATTTTCTTTTATTTTTACGATTCTTGTCAGTATCGGAATTGAACATGATGTCAAGGTATTTGAGTTTGTCATGCGATTAGAACAATTAATCCGTGTAACGGCGTATTTCCAAAACTATAAACAAGATGAAAATAATAGATGACATATAAGGCCGATTGTTTTCGGATTTCTGTGTTTAGTGAGCTGCTATTTTACTCTCTGGATCGTGAGTTTAAAGTCATTTTCCGTTTCGGATTAATTCTTCTCCAAATTCAAGAATTCAATTACCGGACACAAGTGTGAGCTCGTGGATTATGAAGTAGAAGAAGAAGAAGATGAACAAATTGCTTGCTATGCTCGATGCACTTCTTCAGATAGGACGTTTATGCAGCTCCAAAACATCGCACTCAAATTACGTGAACACGCAACGCAGTCGGCTATTGTCTTGCAGGAAACGGTTAAAAATTGTAAGCTGTATTGAATTGCTGTGCTATTTCAGTTTTTACCTTTAATTTTGGATACTCGTGAATGGACAAATTATCAGGCCTTAATAAATTTGTCTAATTTTTAATAGAGTAAGGATCTCAGTGGTAATGATTCAATGTATTAATGCATTTGTTAGATAAACATTTCAGTTATTTTTCATATTTATTCATTAGTCGGCATGAAGATTTTGTTTAGCGTGTGAACTTCATGTGAACGAAAATTGCGACTTAATTTACAACAATACATGCAGAATCATAATGTGCACATACGCATTTAACAAAAACAGCTGAAAATTATTTTACAAAATAGTAATTGAGAACTTTGTTGCTAATTGTTCAACGACAAACTCAATTTGGATAGCCAAAATTTGTAACGGGTTGGATGAACTAATGTCAAAAAATTGACTTTCTGAATAACTCAGAACTCAGAATTCGAAGGGTCTCATGGTAGAAAAAGTAGTAAGCTTATCAATAACCATAGGATTACGAGTTATGTGTAGCAAGTAGATATAATCCCTCAAACATCAATAGGGACAATCACATACCACATTGTTCGTCTTATATTCATCGGAAATGTAAGTGAAAACCGCAACAGATTACAAACATGTGATTCGTTTCAAGTGAAACAAATCATTTGTGAGAAAAAATGACGACGAATAACCTATCGAGAATATTTTCAGTATCGAGTTAGGTCATTGTGCTTTAGCAACTGTTTAGGATGATGCTTTTCAGAATTAAAGATTTTGAATGCAAACAAGATGTCACTTAGTTCCCATCGTTGGGTAAATTAGTGTTAATATAGTTTTAATGTTCGCTTTTCTAAAGGCAAATTTCCGTAACAAGAGACCCACATTTTCGCACGGTGATCAATCCTAACAAATAGTTCGATGTTCTTTCTCAGCCCAGGATTGGATGTAATATTCAATAATAGCACATAAGTATAAATTAACCTTGGCAAGGTTTCGGGCGCGAAAATCCTAAATATCCTTTTTAGAATATTCAAGATCACGCAGGAATTATTGTACACTATCCGGCAATGATATCCAGATACCGGAATGTTTTTCTTCGGTGATCCAAACGAGATCTTGTGCGCCAAGCTAATACGTGTAGTAAAGAGATTTTTCAAGCTGCAGCTTATTACATTTCGCAGCGATAAATTGTAACTCGTAAGACTAGGACTAACGAAATAAGGTGCACATATTTTGTTTACATGCTATACAGTCATTACCACATAACATGATATTCGTTTTTGGTTTTCTACGCAGAACAATATTACTCGTCCATTTAATCATACGTCTAGCTAATCTTGTTTTCTGATTTTTTGACAAAATATATAGCAATGAGTGAGTCGATATTACCACAACTTTGAAAAAGTAAAATTTAATCACCTTGTGTTTGCGTTCATTGTACACAATGTTACGATAAAAACAAGTTAAAGAATTTTTAATGTTTGATGATTTTATCCAAACGACACTTGCAATAGTAGGCTAATTTCTAGAAGTGTAGTTCATCATATTGACCCATTTTTTAAAGGGAGATCTATCCACTATTCCAGTCCATAAATTATAATCGGTGTTGGGCGCAGACAAGTCGAGTTTTTTCTAAGTACCCGATTGGAAAAATGAACATCCTGATGTGTTATCTTGCTGAAACCTAAGTCAAGTGCAAGCAAAGTTGCGCATTTTCTCACAACATTTAAAAAATCCAACAATCGTCTCGAACGGTGAATTGCGATAGAAAATCCAACGTATTACGCTTCTAAAATGAATTTTAAAGTTTGTCAATTTTATGTAGTGAATTTTAGCTCCAATTCTTTTCTTTTGGTTTGTTTGCATTCCATTGCAGCATATTCGAACATATAACAATGATTTTGCATTAAAGGTTCAGATTTTTACAACATCGGTAGGTTGTTTACAATATTGTTCAATGAATTTTCAAAAAATATAAATCTTACATCAAACCACTCATTTACACCTATTGATATAAATTCAGCTAGTTCAGATTAATTTCAATAGCACAAACGAAACATAATCGCATGTTACTTTTTTGTGAAAATCGATCCTCGACATACCACTACCCCTTTCTACTCGTTTACCTTTTTTGATCTTATGAATATTGCAAACTCCAAAACACCGAAGGTTAGTCAGCGTGTACTCAGTATTACAGATTTGCGCCAGAAATGTGAACAAAAAAATACATTAACTCTAAACGTTCAGTACTTGAAATCTAATCAGTAGGTCATTTATTATTTAAACGCATGGTCCATCGACTAAATTTGTATTCGTATTGGCGAACAAAATTAGATTATTAGAAACATCAATGTTGATACATGTTGCTCATTCAAACGCGTTTCCATAACACACCTCACATCCGTATGGTGCTGTTTGCACTCATCATTGTTGGAAAATTTTTGTTACAAAATGTGTTCAATTTCACTTGCTTCAATGTAACTCTGCATCACGAATTTTCGTGTGCAATTTTCCATGTAAAATTTGTTGTCAAATAGAAAGAAATGTTTTTTGTTATTACCATGGAACAAATAAAGTCATAGTTTGCTTTAATTTTAGAAATACAAAGAATGCATTTCTTTGTTAATTGACGTCTTCGAATTTTCGTATCGCATGCTTCGAACAGGATAATTTCAACAAGATTTATGTATTACAGATATTATGTTTGTTGTCGGAGGTCAAGTACTTACACATCACGAAGAAGGGGTAAATCAATATTCATGTTGTTTGCCATAGTAAAATTAATTATCATATTTCGATTGGGTCATTGGTTTTCTCGAAATGTATTTGGATAATTGATTTTTGAAATATTTAACATTAATAGGGTAATGTAAATCATGGTTCAATAGATTTGCAATCAGTGCAAATTGAGAATATGATTTCCGAACATAATACAATTGCACGTATAAATAACATATGCTGCGCTAGCAGCTGCGCAATATGTTTGCGGTGAACAATCAACTTTACTTCTGAAGATCAACATAATGGTTATTTTATCAAAAGCGTTATCGTCAAAACTTCAAACATTAAGTTGGTCATATCATACAGATTATCCACATAGTGTTCAGAATGTCTTGACCAGTTGTAGGTATCACACAAAATGTATTAGGGAGCGTTTATTGATAAGTCAAACAACGATTAGATGACGGATTATATGTCCACCCAAACAATTAATTTTTAATATTTCAATTAGATAAACATGCCGCAATCAAATCTGGCTAAAGTTACGAGTTAAGTTGACAACCATTTACGACACATTTAAAATGCGAATGCATCATCTTTAGTATATTTTTAGAAATTAATCATATATTATGGTATTAATGCTAAACATTTTTCCGTATATATTCACTGAAGGATATTAATCGTTACGCAAATGAAACTGCGTACATCCGAAAATTCAGGACAAGGTATTCGGACTACGTAAGCTACAAAATGATGGCCAAGATAACTCTACTAACAAAGAAGCTAGAACCTCATTGGCTACAGGCGTTTAAATTCATCCGTGAGCTGAATGATTCTACCGTGCAAAGAATCAGTAACGTTCATGCAGCAAGTATCAGGCTAGATAACGGTGAGAGTCAATCAAAATGCAAATACGTTTTTCAAGGTTATTTTGAAATCAAATTTTCTGTTTCAGCTGCAGAGAATGTAGTATGTAAGTAAAAATACGTCCTTGAATACAATAGCGTCTTGTTGATATTCTACCATCGAGCGTGAATAAACAATATATCGATTATCTGAAGTTAATCCAAATAACTCATACAACAAAGCATATTGTTTGTATATGAGCGTCCGAAACTCAAAACCACTGAGTCTGTTCATGTTTAGATGGAAGAACTGCAGCAATAAAGCTAGTCGTAATGATCATCAGTATTTCGCATTATAACGTCATCATTCCAAATGGAAAGCGCAAGCTGATTATACTGATCTCTTTAAGGATTTAAGAATATATATATATATGTTGTTGAACATATAATAAGGAGATTCGCAGTCTGATTATGCGAAATGTTGACGTTTTATTGTCGATATCCATCACATGATTATATTAATCATCGTTTCAATAATAAACATACGCAGCTACTTTATCGGTTAAATGAACAAAATATGTATAACGTGACTGATATCGTAATATCATTGTGTGTACCTGAATATATTACCGTGGAACTCCACCTATCTTCACCACTTTCTTAATTTTGTCAGTAGGCAAAACAAAAATACGATTGATTTAATAGTTTGAATTTTTTAACTGGCTGCAAAATTAAGAGATCATTTTCAAGTTGTGGATGTAATCTATATGTTTTTTATACAGAATTCTCTATTAGATATTGTTGTTGCGCGCATTTCTAGCATTTAATCTAGATGCAAATTTTATCCACATCTTTCAGACATACGAGGATATACCGTCGTTACCGATAAAAAGAGCTTTTGCGAAAATGTACGTTTGCTTTCTAATAACCGATTCGAGGTAAAATGTGTTGATTTCAAACGTTATTTTATATTAAAATGCAGTTAAAATGCAGTTATCATGTTGTTAGACAAGATTTTTCCAATTCCGCCAGCTGCAAGTAGTTTGATTAAACATTTTAAAAGGACAAATTTGAACTCAGATTTCTTGAGTTAAATTATTAGTCAGACAAGCTGAATCCAGAAGCATTTGTTTAAATAAGAAACAACTTGGTTAGAATATAAACCTTCAGATGATTTCTAGGTGACAAGTGATAGAGAACCAAGTTTTGGAAGCAGTGGGCAGGTGTATTTCAATGTTGTTAAATACAAAACATACTTGAGGGTGCTTCACAGGCGTTTCGGCTGTTCATTATCTTCGTCTCAATGATACGTGTGGTGCATTATGAGAATAACTTGGGCACAGAACCTATGCCTCAATATTTGATACTACGCTAGCTATCACCACTCATGTTAAACAATTTTATATCACGGTTGCTCGGTTTTGGTCTGTCCATTTTCTATTATTAATAGACATTCTGGATTTATATATTGTTGAAAAAATCTCAAATCTCTCACAAATGATGTATGTAATTCGTTAATCATGTTTTTACAACATGATAATCTGTTATTAGCGACGGGAGTATATATTTGGATTGAACTATTATGAATAATGTTATATGAATAAAACTATCGCAATTTAAATCGGATGAAATCATTTGAAAATTGGATAAATATGATTCACGAAACATACATCAACATTTTTCCCAGGTAAAAGGTGCTGCTTCTAGCATTATTGTACCAAATGAAACAATTTGTGCTGATCACGTGCATCGGATTATCCCTTGGCATTGGGAATGGGTCCTCAATGCTGCATTGTATTTGAAAGAGAAGCCATCCGCAAATACTGATCTGCTGCTACATTTTATCCAAGAAAACTTGCTTCCCGAGAGCAATCTATGCAATCGAGTTTTCAAGTTGGGATCATCGTCACTTAAAGGTACCACAGATTGTGATGAAATTATTTCCATTATAACACTTATTCACTTCGACCTACGACGTGAATTTGATAGTCTCGTAAAAGGGGTGCATGCGGGAATAATTGGCATCAATGTTAGTCGATTTAGCAACATGCATATTAAATTCCATTCACATCGTTGTTGTCACATCAGAACTAAGAACTGAGAACTTAGAAATCAGACATTTTGGAAAAAGGCAATATGCTGACAAAAAACAAACTTCTGACGAAGTATAGATAGTGAATATATACATAATCTTCCAAGAATATATCGGGACAATAAAGTAGCGCAGTGTTTATCATGAATTCATCGAGCTTGCAAACTAAAACCTCGACTGATTCTTAGTGTCATTATTCTTTGAGCACGTGAAAAAAAGTCTGAGCGAGAAAGAAATTCGACGAGAATCTAATCGCGAATGTTGAATGATTATTGACTTTTAATCGTTGCGTTTTCGAGTGGGCTTCAGTAATTGTTTGGGGCATGCTTTCGGTGTGCAAAATTTCAAAGGACAGCTTAAGGTGACTTCGTATTTGTCATTGGGTAAACTCATGTCGTTTTATTTTGTATTGGCACATGGGATGGCGATTTTTTTAACAGAAGACCAACTTATTACAGAATGATAAATCCGTGTCAAGTGGTTCAATATCTTTCCTCATATATTGTGCCCAGGCTTAGAGCATATATTGAATAACAGGACATACCTATGTTTCATTTAACCCGGGTATTTTCTGGTGTAAAGCTCCTAAAATTCCTCTTAGGCAGATCTACAACACAGTGGGACTTTTTATATAATATTTGAAAATGTTGTCCGGGTTTATGGTTACTTGTCACCCAGACACCTTGATATTTACCGCGGTCGTCCAGATGAGATCTTCCGTGCAAATTTAATTCGCGTGGTGCAGAGATTTTCAGACCCAACCGCATTTTCATTCCTCTGTAGTAAATGGCTCATCAACTGTCTGTGATTAAAAAGGACGATCGTACAAGCGCTAATCAACAATTGAATTGAAGCGCTATATTTGAAATATCTGTTCCTTTATTCAATTCTTTACATTTTATCTGAACTTTCTGAAGTCAACTAGAAAACGAAACTCATGTTTCGTCGTTGGAAACTTCGTTCAAATGTTTACCCAAGTATAACTTTGTTGAAAACTTCACCGATGTTTCACTGCTCACTGAAACTGATCTTGGTGTATCAACCCGATGACGGCAAACAAACAAAAAGCAGGTGTTAAAGAGGAATAATTTGTGAGCACTACAATATAATGATCTTGATAATTGAAACACAAACGAACGGAATGGCCTGGTATATTTTGCAATCAAATTGTTTTTAGATTTCGATAATACTGACACTGGTAATACTATTCATACACAACGAAGAGGTGTGTTTTACTGTTCCTACATTGGTATTCTTCCAATATATCTTTGTGAATCGTGTTTAAAATGTGTTTTTTGAAGATATGCCCGTGGTTTCTGGTACAGTTCGTAAGTTTCCTTTGATTGAATAAATGCTTCACAATTTAAATTTAGCTCGATCTACATTTCACACCATTCTTCATGTGAAATCGTTCTATACCGCTAGTTAGTTTGCTGTTGTCATAGTGTTGCACGCTAAACCCTACACACAAAAATGCAATAATTCGGTTATCATGTCAGGGGTGCTATCACATCAATTTAATATGTCCTTATATATCATGGATACAATTAATTAGAGAATCAATATTTTTCAAAAATAATATTTGAATGCATAATTTTCCGAATTAACATTTTGGAGGAGATTGAAGGTACCAAATTTTGTTCATGGTATTAGCAATTGCATGTTTATGATGAGGCGAAACACGATGACTGTGATCGAAATATTCACTGAACTACAATACACATTCAAGGTTCACTGAACCTGATCTTACTGTTCCTAGCTGAAGATAGCAAACAGCCTTGAACCGGTAGTGGTGTGCAAAGAATGGGGATAGAATCAACACAATACTTGAAAATACACTCTATTCAACGTCAGCTTACAATCCTCCTCAAAGATTCGCCTGTGTTGCACATGAATACATTCTGTTCCAGGCATTGTGCTCTTCATACGACCCACGAAGATCAATGAGTTGGACAAACTAAAGAGACAATATGCCACTGGGTGAGCAACTATTAAAACCATGGTTTCAATATATTTTTTAATCTTATTTTAAGATTTGTAACATATATGCATATTTCATATCTGGAGAAGGTGTATAAACAATTCGACCAAATTTCAAGTTTTATTGCACGAGGTAAAATCACCATTGAAAACTAATCAATCTTTCTGAAGCAGCAAATAAAACATAAACTAAAGATACTTTTATTATGCAAACACATAAGCCATCTGTTATTTCACATTTTTCGGTCGAATCTAATTTATCCCGTCATTGTTCAAGATCCTGCGAAAATTCTTGAATGAGAGAGCTGCGTGCAAGCCCTTCGGTTTCGCGGACGAAAGCGAAGACCTGATGAAAATTTTTCTATACATCGACTCCAAAGACTCAAGAATAATACCACGCGGACCGCATTATGCTCAGTCGTTTATTCTTGAAATCACAAAAATTTTACATACTGGGCTCAATGGATGCATCTTTTCCGTTCGCTATCCTCTATTCAATCGCGAAACCAGTGAGATGTGTTTCAATTTTACGCAAACATTTAATTTCGTTTAGTTAACACAATCACCTTTTTAATGATATTTAGTGAACCAAATATTAGAAATTATATTTTGATGAACAAGAGTTATGCAGTTCGATAATTTTTGGAATAAATGTGATGAGATATGTCCTACGTTCAAGGTCATTCAAGGTAATTCAAGTTTTTTAATGGTCTAAAAACCAACAAGCTTAACAACAACAACAGGATGGTAAAAGTTGAAATTTAAGTGTATAAACAATATAAGAACATAGATTAAACAGCATATACAGTGTGCACATGTTTTTGATTATTTTTTGGATCTAATTAAAACTTACCTTTTAAGGAATTAGGAATTTAAAATGCGGAAACCACGAACAATTTGAAGTTCACATTCCACTATTTGTGCGTTTACTCATTGGAGAAATTCAAATGAATTAGTTCTTGATTTTTATTTCCAAACCGACCTACAATGTATACTAAACAAACTATCTGTCATTCTTATTTTAATGTATGACATCCACACCAATATTGACCGTGAAAACCGAGGGTATGAGGAGTTCGTCGGTTAGCAAGTCTTGGCGAGATGAATGGAAACCGGGATAGATTCGCCGACCTAAGTTACGCAAGCAATAAACAATATTATGATTATCTGGCTGATAAGTTTTCCATATTTTCTAACCATCTTACCCTGATTTTGCTTATTATTATGATTTTGTTTGAATTGTGATTCACTTCGATTTATAAGCTATATATGGTAAATCGTTTACTGCAAACACGCAAGCTTGTAATTTCAGCAATTTATTTTAAAATGTGTAGCATTAATCGTACCAATGCAAATGAATCTTTACTGGTGTTCCTTACAGAAAAGATGCATGAAGCAATCCCGGAACTTTGAACTGTCTCTCGTTCACGTGTCACATTCGGAATGGAAGGAAATTATTTGAGGCTGTGAACACATTTTTGTTTCAATATTTGTCGTGATTCACAACAGCACACTGTTAGAAATCTAGCAATTAACTATGAACGGCAATAACAAGTTTTGAATAAATTTTAATGCATGGATGTGATAAATAAACGCGGACTGTGATCTGGACAATTTAATTAATCCATGTAGGCAGTAGAGTCTAATGGGATGTGTCGAATGTGTGACTACATCTTTTAATTTCATTTGATCGCACTATTTGCAAAACGGTAATTTGATAACAAGTTGCGCTTTCGTTCCAGAATTGCACATATTTCATACAACGAACTTGTGTTTATGTGATGGGACCGGAGGCAAACGAGCAGCTTTGTTATTTGAAGCATTTGATATACACGTGTGAATACGTCAGAAACGGGATACGAGTAAACGATTTACAGTCTATTCTAAAGCTACATGCAAACTTTATCAAGAGGAAGTTTTTCAACATGTTGATGAGAAAAGTCGGTAAAATTATCACGGTTAATCTTGGTTTAAAAATAAAATTGATGGGTTGCCCAAAGTTGAAATACCTCAACGAATTCAAGATTCAAGATTTATTGTGAAACATTCAAATAGCTATACAATATCATAAATTATAAGTTTAAAATTTAATCAAAACGTACTTTAATCTTTGCGTCTATGTGCTTCCAATGAGGAGCGAAATTAATACCAATTGTTAAACGCAGGGAAGAAATCACGATCGAATGATATGATTGTTACAATTGTTTCCACAAGTAGGTGTTCAAAATAGAATCACTATGGAATTTCAGAAAACTGGAGGTTACACATTATTATTCAAATAATAATCGGTACGTTTGTCAGAATATCACTTCGCTTGGTAAGGAAACAATTTCTGGCGAAACATTTTCCACCTCACGCATACACGAAGTGCGTAGAAGTTACGGTGAGAGTTTAATCGGCTGTGACTGCAGGTTGTGAAATTGGAACCAATTGTTAAGATGTGTATGGATAATTTGGTATGCCAAAAGTACTTTAGATCCAATGCATCTGCACTCGATGCTACACAATCCAATTCTAGTCTATCACTGTTCAAAGGGTAGATTATGCAAACCAGTATACAATTATTTGACTTATGATAAATCCTTTTGAGGAGCAAGCGGTCTTTTTACATCCACGTTGTCCCAGCCTGTACGGTATAGCCGGCAACTGGATGTGTGTATATAATATCTTCGACAATTTGCGTGTTGAGAAAAGTCCGAAAATTTGTCTGAGTAGGAAGATAAGTCTGCGTTCACGCTTATAGACTCTCTCGCACTGCAAAGGTTGTCATAGCCGGGGGTGGCAGTGGGGATAAGCTCCCAGGAGGAGTGGGTCGCACTAAACTAAAAAAACTCGCACTACATGCTGTTTTTCCAAAATTCCACCCTCAGCGTAAAGAACTATTTTAAATCGCACTATACTTGGTGACCTGTTTAACCAAAAGCATACACGGACTGCTTGAATCTGCTTCAGAAAACTGGGAATTGATAAAAAGCTGCATATGCCGAGTCGCACTTTACGCTTTCGGTCCGAAGAAAGCTCGAACGAGCGACTGGTTTGAAGCAAAAGCTTCTGAGATGACTGCTGTCTTGGATGAGAAACGCTCAGCATTATTGAGGTTTCAAGGTATGCCAACAGATGAAAACTTACTTCTTCGAAGAGCAGCTAGAAATAAGGTCCAACAGACTGCAAGGCGATGTGCAAACGACTATTGGACTAAAGTTAGCCTCAATATCCAAAAAGCTGCGGATACCGGCAATTTTCACGGTATGTATGATGGGATCAAGAGAGCCATTGGCCCAAACAAACTTAAAACGGCTCCCATTAAGTCTTTATCTGGTAAGCCGATTGTCGACAAAACTCAACAGATGGAAAGATGGGTAGAGCACTTCTCCTCCCTCTACTCTAGGGACAGTACGGTTCTACCGCATGCACTTGAAAATGTCGAACGGTTGCCGACCATTGAATATCTAGATACCCCTCCTACTCTTGATGAGCTCAATAAGGCAATCGACCGCTTAGCGAATGGGAAGGCCCCTGGTGACGACGGAATTCCACCTGAGCTCATCAAATGCGGTAGAGCAGCATTATTACAGCCTCTTCACCATTTGCTTCTTCAGTGCTGGCAGGAGGGGGGTGTCCCACAAGAGATGCGAGACACAAAGATCATCACGCTATTTAAGAATAAGGGTGACAGAGGCGACTGCAACAATTACAGAGGAATCTCCCTTCTGAATGTTGTAGGCAAATTGTTTGCTGAAGTCTTACAGATCCGGCTGCAAGTTTTAGCTGATAGAATTTACTCCGAATCTCAATGTGGCTTCCGCAAGGGAAGATCAACCGTTGACATGATCTTCTCCCTGAGACAACTTCAAGAAAAGTGTCGGGAACAGCGTATGCCATTATACGCTGTTTTTATTGATTTAACTAAGGCATTCGACTACGTCAGCAGGGAGGGTCTCTTCAAAATGCTTGCTCTGATAGGCTGCCCCCCAAGGCTGCTGAGACTCGTTATTTCGTTCCACTCAGGCATGAAAGGCTCAGTCCATTTTAACGGTTGCAGTTCAGAAGCATTTGAAATTCGCCGAGGCGTCAAACTAGGGTGTGTTCTTGCTCCCACGCAGTTCGGCATTTTCTTTGCTCTGCTTCTGAAGCACGCTTTTAAGACGAGAACAGAAGGCATTTACATACGCACGCGAAGTGATGGCAAGCTTTTCAACCTGAACCGGTTGAGAGCACAAACCAAAGTACGAGATGTGATAAGCCGTGACCTGTTGTTTGCCGACGATGCAGCCTTTATTGCTCACTCCCAAGAGAACCTACAGTCGCTAAGGACTGTTTTTCGCGCATGCAAATACTTTGTCTAACAATCAGCATGAGCAATTACCAAGTCCTTGTTCAAGGTACTGTATCGCCGCCAATCATCACTGTTGGAAACTGTCAGCTCGAACCAGTACATCATTTCACATATCTTGGTTCAACCATTGCGGACAACCTCTCGCTAGACACGTAGATTGATAAGCGGATTGGCAGAGCAGCTGTCATTTTGTCCCGATTGAACTCTCGTGTTTGGGGTAACCGCAAGCTGACTGTAAAGACAAAGATGATGGTATACAGCGCGTGCGTACTAAATGCTTTACTATACGGCATTGAAACCTGGACCACGCACGCAAGACACGAACGGAAGCTGAATGCTTTCCATCTACGAAGCATCCGTCGTATCTTGAACATTTCGTGGATGGACAGAGTGACTAACGCTGAATATTCAAAAGCTTTCTACAGAGCATGTTCACCCTATTACTTCAGCGCCGCCTGCGGTGGCTTGGTCATGTCTATAGAATGGAAAATGGTCGTATTCCGAAAGATCTACTCTACGGTGAGTTGCAATTAGGAAGTCGACCATTGGGCAGACCGCACTTGCGGTACAAAGATGTTTGCAACAGAGATATGAAAGCTCTTGACATTGACCCCGCAAGCTGGGAAGAACTTGCTCTTGACCGCTCACTTTGGAGGCATTGTGTAAAGCGTCGACTGCAAGCCGGGGAGGAGCAAATACAGATCCTGGCTGCTGAACGCAGACCATGCCGCCGAAGTGCAACTGATGCAATACAACAGAGTTCTGACTATCTGTGCAAGCGCTGCGGGAGAGATTGTTCCTCCCGAATCGGACTGTTTAGTCATTCAAAAAGTTGCAAAACATGAAATTCATGCGATGTGATGTACATCCATGGTCGACATCGACCGACGAAGGCCAACAACAACACGGACTGCGTAAACGTTGCGGCGACTGTTTATTCGAGAATGTGTGGTTGGAAGTGTTAGTTTGTGAATGCATGTCGGGAGATTGGATCCAATTTTTAAGAGATTTATGAGCGAGTGAGACCCCATATAGATTATTCGGTAAGCCAAGTTTACTTCAGCTCAACTGGAGGAGTTAAATATATACAAATTGAGTGGTGAAATGATGAGTTGCATATGAAGATAATGGTTGTGATGGTAACTAGCAATTATTGTCATTGAGATTAACCGTAATGGTAAAGGCAAAATATCGGTGTCAATTACGGAATGTTGGACATCAGCATTCACAAAAACTCAGGGGAATTGGCGTCACAGGCTCAAGTCTAGTGTAAGTGATGAAGTTTTAATTGGCAGGGAGCACAGAAATGACGTCGCATGAGCTTGGCCATTCTCTGAAGGAGAGTCGTCCTACTCTGATAGCAATTCCGTTGTTATTGACGAAACGCAGGGAACTTGAAGGGTTAGGAACCAACATAAGACGACTTTGGGAAGAATCGCTAACTGCAGCCGTCGTCTTTACTGAGTTGCTCGCTTGTCAGAATCTGAGCACAAGTCTTGGTGCACTTGAGTGAGGTATCATCGGCGGGATGATGATTAACGGGGTCGAGATTGCCAGAGGGAGATTGATCTTACACGGTTTTTACATTTTAGGTTTATGGAGCTGGAGTGAATAAGCAGCTCAAACTGAACGTCCAGTTTAGTTATTCTCTTATCCATTCGACATTGCAAGCACACGGCTGAGTGTTGATGGCAACAAGGCGGATAGTGTTGGGTGAACTAAAAATCGAATAAACAAATGGACCATCGAAATCAGTCAATATATATATATATATACATATATCAAAATGGAGAATAGAAATCACTCTGTCAAAGTAAATAAGTGTCCGCATGGAGATCAGTAGTCCGTAGTTGCAGGCTCGCCAAATTGTATCGAAGTCAGGTTTATCTAGTTTTAGCGGTGAGAATAATATTAATAATGTTAACGGAAGCCAATGTGAGATGAGTAAAAAGTTTGTGATAGCGTGGTTAGTTACTGGTTCTCCACGATATCGAAGATTTCGATACCGAAAAATAATCCGCAAATTGGGTCAATTGAATCCACGGAGTTAGGGTTAAGAACGAATAAAAGTTCGGGTAACGAATAAAGTTGTTGGCTCGCTGAAGTGGATTTTCTACCCCGGGTGTCAATGTTTCTCACATTTCACACATTCACAGCAGCCAGTCCAGACATTCTCAAAAAATCAGTTAGGTAACCGCGAGAGAGAGCGATCGCGCTATTTGGATTCATAAGTATATATTTTTTTCAAAGTGATAAATTTTGAACAATTGCATCTACCAAATAGAAATAGAGTGAAGACAACAATACTACCCTCACAGAGTGTAAAATACATTACAACGAGCATTACGACCGGATCTGTGCATCATAGACCGTTGGTCCCAGACAAATGAGCTACTATTTAACCCTGTGACATGTTTAATGCGGCATCTTGGAAAATCTCCGCACCACACGTATTATCTTGGCAAGTAATATCTCGTCTGTACCCCCACAGAAAATGATCTCCGAATCTGAGTGTCATGAACCTTAAGCCGAACAGTTTACACTAAAGCCAGCCGTAACTTAAGTCTTATAAAAAGGATATGCAGTATTTTTACACACGAATCCTTCACCCGGTTAATTTATATGTATATACGTCCTGTTATGGAATATTCCATCAAATACAGTGCACCATGGCTAAGGAAGGATATCGATATATTTGACATAATTTAACTTCATACGACAAAGTTGGCCTCCTGTTATTGAAATTTGCCTTTCAGAGGGCGAATGTCAAAACTAAATCGGAGCACGGATACGGAGTAAGCTCTTGTTAGTAATAAACATTTTGCACACTGAAAATCATCCCCAAACACACCTACTAAAGACCAATTACCTTACACGACAATATTCAAAGGCTTTAAGCATACAGCTTTTTTCAATTAGATATTCGCTAAAATTGGTTTCACTTAAAACATCTTGGCTGAGGATATCATACGCTCATAACCATATGAGGCTTGCTGTTGCAGACTCGTTGAGTACATGACGAACTATGCGATATGTGACTGTCACTCTTAACTTTTGTAAGATTTCATATTCTCTATATACATTGCGGATTTGCTGAAACTTGATTTATTCACTGACGTGTCTTTTGGTCCAAAAAATGTCTTGCCCAACTTTGGCACTGCTTAAAGTGGGTCTTCGGTAGTTTCACACAAATTTCGTATAGGCAATGACTAGTTTCATGTCTGAGAACTTTATCCAACCTCGTTGAAAGTAGATTACGGTCAACCTTCCCGTATAATTCAGTTTCGAATCGTTCATAATTTATTCTTTGAGTAAATATATCATAACACGGTTGAGGGCATTTAAGGGTCTAGTACATTGCAAGTTCTACCGTGTTGCATTTATTTCATACGATTATCATCATTGTTACCTTTCAATTATAAGAATATACTAAGAAATTTGATGAATTTTTAGGGCTTGTCAATTTCAACTGCGTGCCGCTTCGGAATACAAGTGCGTTTTTAAATATGCATGCTTGAACAGTATGCATTAATCATTAATTTACGCGAAACGTTTTCATAAAATATTGTTCAATTAAGTAAATATTCATCAACGGACTACTTCGTATAGCGATAAGTAGTCTGTTAACCAAGAACAAATTGAGCCATTTTTGTACTGAATAATTAATTAATGCAGTCGAATCATTTTTTCAAATATAAAGTACTAAACGTTCTGAAATCATTTCTATTCGATTAATTGTCGTTCACAAATGTTTGCGAAACTTTATTTCAAAATCAGATAGATATTCGTGGACTTGCAATATTGAAGAAAGATGCATCATTTTGTAAAAATTCAGGTTATCGCTGCATTGTGAGCAAGTTAACATTGAAGAATAAACATTTTTCCCGGCGCGATTGACATTCTCATAGCGATAAATCACCTCCTGATTAAAATGAATATTTGCAATTGTATTTTGAGGAGACAATTTAATTATTTTGGTTCCAATTGTAGCAATCACAAAATAGTATGGGATGAACGTGCATGTGTAGCGGTTCGGGTCAACCATTCTTTCGCAGCATTCACTTTTTTTTCACGTCCATTCAAATGTATGGTGTGGAATGATTTTTAGTGTTGACGTACGCACAAACTAAAAACCGTCTCCCCTCTACCTTCGATGCCTTCTTCCAATTCTTTTAACATTACCTTGACTGACGAATAGACAACCAACCCCTACAGCATTTTGCAAGAATCAAACATCGTGATTCTGTCAAATCAGTGTTTATTTACAAAGCAATGAGTACAACGGATTTGCGTCATGAAAACGTCAAGTGATACTCGAATAATTCGTGAATACCGCAGCCAAGGTTGAAGCAAAGCTGAAAAAATCTAAGAGAAAAACGAAACCGATTGTGTTCAAACTTCAATAAAAATTGCGATTGAGTAAACTATTCGAAAACCGAAACGTTCCTTGTGAACCATATCTTCTCACAACACTGTGTAGACATTTCTGGTATTGACGTAAGTTTGAGGTGAAGGCCATGCCTGTGTGTTTGCGTGTGATTCCTCAGAGTACCGATTAAAAACGATCATCGGTATTGTAATCAGCGACAGCGCACCCTACCGATGTTCAAACCGCTAGACAGTCGCGAAATCATAATTCTTCACAAAGATGAGGAACGTTGGGACTCAAATTGCTGCTAAGATTGCTGATCGAAACACCTAGACAAGATGTAATGATCGGATTACACCTCGACTGAAATGTATAATCAACCGAATTTTGTGATCAAGTGAAGTAGTCAGCGATTTTGCTCCAGTCGCTATAAATCCGAGCATGATTTTCTCCGCACTCCACTTGGCAACATATGAAAATAATCATAATCTCTCAAGAAAACGCTTACAAAAAATCCACTACTAAAGAAGATTCTAAGTCACTTCTATTAGAGTATCCACCGATAATTCGGATACTTATTAAAACAGACTGATTGCTCCAGCCAATTTGTTCTTCAATTCAGTCATCAGAATAAACCAAGTCATCGTGTATCGTGGGTGAAGAATGATTTATTAAGTTCGTTGAATTACACAAGTGCATCGGATTATCGGCCGACTTCCGTTTCATTTATCAAACATCTAAGGTCATCGGTTGGTATATGGCAGATGACTGGTTGAAGGGTGTTTTTGGAGAGTTTGTTCATGTTTCTGTGTCTACTCATGAGTACCAAGTCTTTCGAAATATTCACAAAGCTTATCACAACGGTCCACAGTGGGAGCACTGGACTCGAGTTTCGCTCTTATTAGAGCTCATCAGCAGTGCATATCCTGTCTCGGGTCTGACTCGAACCCAGGACCTTCACATTGTAGTCTCATGCCTTACGACCTTAGCTACCGACCCCCGTTTGACCGATCGCGATTAAGTCTTCATGAATGTCTCTCCAGACCGGCACATTTGAGTAGCGTCATACCCGACCAGTCGAGAAGGAGCCAGCAACAACTATTGTGGTCGTCCAACCGATCTGATATCCTCGTCAGGTCTTCCCGTCAGATACAGTGTAGGCTAACATCAACCCCCGTGTTTTACGGCCACGTGAGAATTAGGTCCCGATTCTTAACCGACATCAATCTGTTCAACTATAATAGCGTTCAATAGGCTGTTAGTCCATACAATGACCCCCTTCACAGTCAAGCAAAACAAGATATTACATTCGCATGTAATACACAAACAAAGCGTTCTACGTACGTTGACCTGTAGTTAGCTAATTAAGTCGGTACTAACGTGTATTCCATGTCTGCATGTATGAAAACACAAGCCTGATCCAGGCAAAATGCCTCACAATTAGAGACTGCACGTGGGCAAAGATAGTGTCAGGTTGCCCAGGCCTAGACAGATATGAGGGGGGAAATAGCAATGAGAGACATCGTGTTTCAGTATGCAGCTCACTACCGGTGGCCGACCAATTTAGCACGATGTTAGCTGTACAGCATAGAAGTACTGCACGATTGCACATCCGTGTATCCCATGGTGACAGGTTACTTCAGCTTTGGATACGTCAGAAGTACGTTTTACTTCGAATCCAGGTTTCGCATCCATCTGCTAGGAGCGCCCTTGAACTTCTGAGGCGAACCTCTCTGACAATACAATGTGTGCCGTCGCTTTATTAATGCGCACCGAAATCTTGGTAATCAAACGCGCTTCTTTTTGTTTATACAACTGTCATAGTGGATACAATTGTCCCCCGTCGCAAAATCCCCATCGAATTGAATAGCGCGGTTATTTCAAAGTCTATGTACGTGATACTGCTGTAACATGAGGATATTTTGTATTTAAGTAGAATGATAGGATACCACTGGGTTTAATAGCGTACAATAAGTGTTATTGACATTATTCAGATCTTGAGAGCGAAAAGAACTCACTATCTGTAAAATTTATATTTTTTAATTTCAAACTTGTTAAAAAGAAAAAATCAAAACAAACATTTCCTATGGATAGTAAAACATAGAGAATACGAAATGCATCGTTGGTTTACAATCAAATTTCGGGTCAAAGAAGGACCGTTTGACCGAGGATCAGGAATGATTATTGCGAAGGCCTCGAAGCAGTTAACAAGTGAACCAAACGATCCCGCTGTGCGTTTGTGAGGACGCTACCGAGCACGGAGCCCAAACGATCGGTGGAATCAGCGGTCGAGGACAGAAAACTGTCAGAATTGAAATCGAAAGGCACGGGTCATTGAGCTCAAGTTTTCAGCTGTCGAGTTTAATGGCTATAAGGAA
>JACCGJ010001077.1:21005-32051 GCA_013407085.1 Atriophallophorus winterbourni
TAAAATTATCATGAAATTGTGAAATCATGGTCAGTTTACCAATTGTCAATCAAAGAAAGTCCATGCCACTCAATATCATGCACCTTAGAATGCTTGGTATTATAAACAACATCAAAAACTAATACAAGCAAGGAGAATAACACCTATGCATGACAATAACACTCAAGTGTATATCAGAGATTATTCAGAACAATTCATATAATATTCATTGAAATGACATCTAATTGAACAACGAATAACTTACCTCGACAAAATTTAGCGAACCGAACGTATCGTGCGCCTCATTTCTCCGGCAGTGTGCAGCTGAAGGGCAAGGAACCTAATGCGGAATGACGGGTCCGTTAGTCAAACGTGGGTTATAAGACGCAATGCTTACGTGCAGTTAACCAATGGGAATCCGGAGAACATACTGACGACATACTTGGACGGGTCCAATCAGAACGATCGACAATAATGAAACCAGTCTCTGGGGCCTTCTGTCGAGTATCAATGTTTACTCGAATGTGGGGCACCGATTAATTCTTGTTTCCGTGCCAGAGTGCACCGAAGTGACCTGACAACGCAATCACATTCTATCCCATCACCGAGTTTTCTATAGCTGATAGCCCGGCTAGCAACACCTCTCACTACTCTCACCGAGTTGTTTGAACTTTAAAATTTGATACTCGTAAACAACGACAGTTGCGGGGGGTAATGCTGTCTGGTTTCCATCCGTCTGGCTTTCTCCGTGCACTTTAGTTAATTAGTTTTGTCAAATTGAGGATATCTAGTTAAATGTTTAGATGCAGTAAATAATGTAATAAATTGCCCTTGTTTCTAGCGCATTATAGATCACCGGCAGATTATGTTTTATCTTGCACGCAATTTAGAATATAATATTGAATATTTGTTAGCATTTTTAATCAGATGATCATAGTTACATACAAGATGTAATTATATAAAGTAAATATCTATCTATCTATCTATCTATCTATCTATCTATCTATCTATCTATCTATCTATCTATCTATCTATCGATGTATCTATCTATCTATCTATCTGTCTATCTATCTATCTATTTGCCTATCTATTTATCAATATATTGATACGGTAAGATCAGATTCAGCGAGCCTTGAATCAGTTGATACGTGGTACACAAAGCAACAGGCTTAACAATATCCATATGATGGTAATAATTCTATTAGAATTCGAATAATTTCTCACATGAAGTAAGGGGAGTTTGATTGTATTGGGTGTGGCACATTCACCCATGACAGCGACATTTTACTTATCTCGCTACATATAATGACACCTCAGTATCTCCTCTTGTTCAATGTAATCGCATTTTTCTCGTTACATTGAATGACCTTCATTCCACATAGACTGTCTGCATTTCTCTCCCCCTAAGTACTTACAAGTCTGGGTTACACATCACGCTGCATATGCACTGTGCAATTGTGTTTAAACTAAATTGATTAGCTGAAAATTCGTTTTAACGAATAAAGTTTTCTTATTCTTCTACTTAACATGTCGACGCATTCGTGTAACGTTTTAATTATGATACAGATATGCAAACCAGTATCAATTGGCCGTCGCCGATTTAAGGCTGATATTCTGTGTGGTGGAATTATTACAATAGCTAGAAATTCGTATGTGAACATAAAGCCGAATTCGTCTAGTTTACTGTATTGTGTTGCTCACATCCCCCGAAATTACACTCCAGAGACAGTGGAGACAGTAAGATCAGATTCAACCGAAGCACACACTGTAATCTCGCGGGCTGAGACTGTATTTCGATGCAAGCGAGTGAGGGGGTGACTATTTCGCGCAAACTCGCAATCTGATTGGACGAAAGTGCGCACCTTGTACAGGCTAGCAGACTACAGGGGGCAAATGAAACTAAACGCATGTAGTGAGAGGGGAGCTGCGTGGAAATTATTGGTCTATCTCACAGAGCATGAGCGGTTTGTCAACGCACAATGTCATTCAGAAATATTTATGAGTCACAAGCTACATGATAGTTCAAAAAGTTCACTAAATTCCATGCAGCTTCACTAATAAAACGTTTTCCATGATGCACAATCACCTAAGAGAGCAACATTCTACTAGTCTCAACACAACACAATTTTATCGCATTTGATTGCACTATAAAACATGTCCATGTCCAATTTACTGCCTTAGGTTAAGAAAGCCAATGGATGGGAAATAATATATATATTTTGAATGGCTGTAGTAGATGGTTAACGCTGGGCATATTTGTCCAAACTCAAACGTTGCATTATTTTCAGGTTCATTCGTTTCTGATAACCAATGACAAATTCGATCTCACGATGGTGTATTCTTTGAAGATGTATACTGTGTAGCGATGAAGTCACATATTTGAAGCTTCCATGGATTGTCTCGTTACTAAATCTATGCACACTACAAGTCTGACGTCGAACATCTACTATCGTGCAAAATGGATAATTTACATACGTTTAATATGAAAAAACATTTTGAAAAATTCGCTGCATAAAACAGACAAGTATACAATTTACACGCAAACAATTAACACTATTCCAGTAGCATAGCTGTGACTAATTGCGAAACAACCAAATCAGCAAATATTTGGTAGCAATAAATCAGCGGTTATTGTTCAACGATCATTTTCACGACCATTTACGCGAAAGCCCAATTCTGAGGCAATTTCGCATTAGCAGTTCAGTCAAATCTCGTTCAGTTAGCTAGCCACTCAAACCATTTCGCACCCCAAGCCGGGCGGGCCATCGATCCCTAGTCCGCGCATCACCCATTCAAATCGGGGGATTATCGATTGAGGTGCGCACGTGCTGGCGCCATGTGATTGGTGCGTGCGATCATGTGATTGCATCCGTCGGGCCACAGACCACAAAGGCTGGCTATCAAGCAAGGCAATGGGACTGACCTTCAGGCCACTCGGATTGCCGTGTCTAATGATTAGCGATGCAACTGCGAGTAGTGAATCTGGTTTGATGAAAACCAATAACTAAAAGACAGCTTAATGATTGTGCTTGCAGACCAGTAACGAGACAACCACGATAAGATGGGAACATGTTTGAGACTAGTCCCGGCAAATTTATCGATGTTTAGATACCGTAAAACCCACACTAGCGCTATTTATTTCTTTAATTTCTGCAATGCGCTTGACAGGTGTTTAGTAAACCTCAAGCATAAACCCTTAGCATACAATCACACAATACCGAGCACAATATTATATTTTTTATTAAGGTCTCGAACATTCTACCAGCGTAGGCACCTAAAACCAATGCAATATTGACCCAATGACGCAAACACTACAGTGATGCTATCAGCGTTGCCTGTCACAACGAGAATCTACTCTAGTTAATGTCAGCCATCAAAACAACGATTGTAAGCTTACAAAGCTAACATAACTCTATTCTCGATAACACAATCACGACACACAATGAAGTTTAGTTTCAGCCCCCGACAGTCATGTTGTCACTGTTTCTTTCTAGCACTGAGCACAATAAGTGAGAATGATAGTTTCATCGAAGCCATTGAATTTATGTCCAGGATTAATAACAAGGCTCACACCCATGAAGAATAAACGCCAATTTACTCTGCCCAAATCAGGCGGTTACCAACATTAGAAAATAAATATGATCATGGGATTCAAAAGAGAATATGAATGTTTGGATAGCAACATAACTGCTCACACAAATCCTGTGTATTTGAATCTGAGTGATTACATAAATTATACGCTAGTGTTTTAATAATGAAAGTATATGCGAGTCGTTTTTTAACATTACCATTCATGAAATAGTGAAATCATAATCATTTTGACACTTGAACATTAAACAAAGTCCATGCCACTAAATTCCAAGCACCTTAGAATGCTTGGTAGCATAATCAAATTTCAAGACTAATGCAGGCAATGAGAATAACACCTATGCGTGACCCGAAATCAGAGATAACAGTCCATATAATATGCTATTAAAAAGCATCTAATTTAACAATGAATAACTCACCTTGATCAATTTCGCGAACCGAACGTATCGCGAACCTGTTTTCACCGTCAGCGAGCAAATGAAGGGCCAGGAACCTAATGCGGGATAACGCGTCTGTTAGTCCAACGATCATTGCACCGCGGCTCACAAGACGCAATGCTAACGTGCAGTTAACCAATGGGAATCCGGAGAATAAACCGATGACATTCTAGGACGGATCCAATCCGAATTATCGACAATAATGATACCAGTCTCCGGGGCCTTCTGTCGGGTTTCAATGTTTACTCGTATTAGTGGTGTCAATTAATTCTTGGTCCAGTGCAAGAGTTCACCGAGGTGACCTGACAACGCAATCACATTGTATCCCATCACCGAGTTTCCCACAGCTCATTCGCGGGTAGCAACTCTTCTCACTACTCTACTGCGCCGAGTTGTTTGAACTTTGAAATTTGATACGCGGAAACAACAACAGTTGCGGGGGGGGGGTAACGTTGTCTGGTTTCCATCCGTCTGGCTTTCTCCGTGCACTTTAGTTAATTAGTTTTGTTAACTTGAGGATATCTAGTAAAATGGTTAAATGCAGTAAATAATGTAGTGAATTGCCCATGTTTCATTCGCGTGTCATTAACGAATAAAATGAAGATTTATTATAATAATGTGCACACAACATGTGTTTTTGGTCTGTTTATAGTTAATGCATTGAGATCAACACTTTATATAGAGTAGTTTTTATCAAACAGAAAGCTTCACCCCTGGGTAGCGAACTTATCATCGAACATCAAGTGTCCAATGCAGGGCTTAATTCATCGAAACTCTTTTGGAGGTGCGGAATTCTTTAGCGATGCGTGCTGATAATTTGCATTCGAACGCAACGTCAGCCGCAATTTAACGATATGCAATTCGTCAATGTAGGGCAATCGAGGCTTGTGTGTCATCGGTTGGTGTATGGCAGATGTCTAGTATCTCACCTGTTATCACAACATTGCGATTTATCGATTAAACATCAACCTACGTGTTTTACGGCCACTTGAGAATTAGGTCCCGATTCTTAGCCGAAATCAATCTGTTCAACTATAATAGCGTTCAATAGGCTGTTAGCCAATACAATGCCCCCCTTCACAGTCAAGCAAAATAAGATATTACATTAGCATGTAGTAGACAAACAAAGCGTTCTACGTACGTTGTCTTGTAGTTAGCTAATTAAATCGGTACTAACGTGTATGCCATGTATGTATGCACACAAGCCTCATCTAGGCAAAATGCCTCACAATTAGAGAGTGCACGTGGGCAAAGACAGTGTCAGGCCTCAACTGATATGAGGAGGGAAATAGCAATGAAAGCCAGCGTGTTTGAGCATGCAGCTCATTACCGGTGGCCGATCATTTTAGCACGATGTTAGCCGTACAGCACAGAAATACTGCACGATTGCACATCCGTGTATCCCATGGTGACAGGTTACATCAGCTTTGGATACGTCAGAAGTACGTTTTACTTCGAATCCAGGTTTCGCATCCATCTGCTAGGAGCGCCCTTGAAATTCTTAGGCGAACCTCTCTGACAATACAATCTGTGCCGTCGCTTTATTAATGCGCACCGAAATCTTGGTAATAAAACGCGCGTCTTTGTTTATACAACTATCATAGTGGATACAATTGTCCCCCGTCGCAAAATCCTCATTGAATTGAATAGCGCGGTTATTTCAAAGTCTATGTACGTGCAATTGTTGTAACATGAGGGTATTTTGTATTTAAGTAGAATGATGGGATACCACTGGGTTTAACAGCGTACAATAAGTGTATTATAGTGTACGGTTAGTCACGGTTCATAGGGTATTACAATCGGTGCCATTACGCTTTGTTTTAAGGAAAATCGGATACGTTCCAAATGAATTGACATTATTCAGATCTTGAGAGCGAAAACAACTCACTATCTGTAAAACCTATATTTTTTAATTTCAAATTTGTTAAAAAGAAAAAATCAAAACAAACATTTCCTATGGATAGTAAAACATAGAGAATACGAAATGCATCGTTAGTTTACAATCAAATTTCGGGCCAAAGAAGGACACTTTGACCGAGGAATAGGAATGATTACTGCGAAGGCCTTGATGCTGAAGAGGTTGTTGTTAACAAGTGAACCAAACGATCCCGCTGTGCGTTTGTGAGGACGCTTCCGAGCACGGAGCCCAAACGGTCGGTGGAATCCGGGGTCGAGGACAGAAAACTGTCAGAATTGAAATCGAAAGGCACGGGTCATTGAGCTCAGGTTTTCAGCTGTTGAGTTTAATGGCTATAAGGAAGCTGAGAACATGTGGTCGGTGTGTGAAATCTCGTAAGTGAATATAGTTTCAACTAGGCCTGTTAGTTTGGTATTCCTTATCAGGCAATAACATAGAGGTCGTGTATATCTACAGCTTGTCTAGGCCTTGGGCAACCTGATTGTATCTTTCATGGACGTCCAATCGTTCAGTATTTCTGTGCTGTGCGGTCAACATCGTGCTAAATTGATTGGCCAACGGTAGTGAGCTGCATGCTGAAACACGCTGGAGTCTCACTACCATTTCTATTTCTATTCCGCCCTCTTACCTGTCTAGGCCTGAGCAACCTGACGGTATCTTAGCCCACGTGCAGTCTCTGACTGTGCGGCACTTTGCCTGGATCAGGCTTGTACTTTCATACATACATACATACAGCTTGTCCAACCCCAATAGGCATAAGTGATGTGAATTCAACCAATATAATGTTAGGCTGTCACAGTTAGTTCATGAATTATTTTGTGTACAGCTTTCACAAAATGGGTATAGTATGGATATGGGTCAGACACGTTTCCGTGAATGTGGAACTGAGAGGAATTCGAAGTTAAATCCAAACTAGCCATTCACGAATAGCGTGATCCCTTCACCTCATGAGACCTTCTTGCCTTCACTGGGTAGACAAGTGAACATAGTCGTAGCGGTTGGATGTGAACAAACTTATATAAAGCTCGCACAAGCGTACATGATGTTCACAAACACTATCATTGAAGGATGCTCGGTCAAGCGTGGAAACACTGAAATACCGTCAAATTTCTGTTACCCAGGCTGTTTGCACTTGTCAGGTATAGACAGTAGTATGAGGTTCGTGAGAATTGAAACAACGTTGCGCTTTAAAACCACCAGCTCGCGTAAGAAAACACTGCGTTAGAGTACGATAAGTGCAAAGAATGTGAGCAACCAAAAACATTGGTCATTCGTAAGCCTGTTGATTGCTTGATTGTATTTGAACGGTTTACTGACACTTAATCGTCAGACACTTAATCCCTAGACACTTAACCACCAGACATTTGATCCCCAGACATTCAATCCCCAAGTCACTTAATCTACAGTCAGTCAGTTTAATAACTTCTGAAGAATCCGCATATCTCAGCATAATTCTTCTTCTGTTTGATATGAACCCCAGCACTTGCTTGAAGAACTGAGACCGTATGTTGTCGGCAATCCTTTCGCAAATCGTTAAGAAATGTCCACACTTGATGGGATGTTGGCAAGAAAAGAGTGACCGTAATGCATCATTCAACGGCACAATCATGAGGCGTAAATCATCGTCTACCTTCATCCCTAGTTCACTTATTTTTCGTAGCATGGTATGACATCTAGAGCAATTCAGCGATACTCAACTACGGAAAAATTGACGTTCTCAAAATCAAAAGTTATCAAACTGGAGATTAAGTGATTGCGGATGAACTTGGGGGTTAAATGTCTGGGAATCAAAAGTCTAGGGATTAAGTGTCGGCGAATTAGTGTCTAACGATTAATTGTCTGACAATTAAGTAACCGGACATCATTTGAACAACGTGGCTAGCGGCACGATCTTCCGTTAAAAACTATAGGTAAAGCGCTGGAGGTTACTACTTATGGTTTCTTCTACCCAGCAATAATTCCTCTATATGAATGGCACACCGGTTTCGTGGGACTTTAAATGACGTTATGAGGATTAAGCCGAGCGCCAGATCACAGCATTGGATCCACCCTCTTTCAAACCATTTTTATATTCAATGACTAGGTTACAAGGTGAACGGCATCAAACTCACTTGCACAATCCTTTCCAAACAGCAGAACAACGAAGCTCATCGAGCTTGTTCTGAAACCAGGGGCACGGCTTCATAGGCTTGGTGGTTGCAGACCATGCCTCGTGTGCCGTTCTCTTGGGAATATGGAGGAGCACGCCAAGACCCAACTGCTCCGCCAACCAAGTCCCAACGCGAATGTCCTCGGTGTCCCAAACGCGAACCACCTCATCCACATCCGGAATGGACTTGGTCACGTCTTCGATGAACCATTGTCGTAAGTGAGTTAGCGAACGGGCAAAACCGGGGCTTGGAAATAAAGCTGAAAAGTAAAATCAAATCCGGTGGAAGATTGAGGAAAGCTGAGGTGCACGAAAGAATTCGCCTTGCAGGTTGAATGCGAGACATGCTGAACAGAATGAAAAACGCTGTTGACGCACATCTTCTTCTCTCCCACACGCAACAACAAATGCAAGAAAAGACTAGCATCGGTGCCGTTACGTCAGCTAGAGTGGGCCTAAACATCAACAGAGGGAAGTGCAAGGTGTTCAAGACCAACACCACACCCATCACAGTCCAAGGCGAGGCGCTGGAAGCGGTGGACAGCAGCATCAGCAGCGAGATCAGTATTACCACCAATATCATGCTCTTCGACATCTTAGTAAACCAATACTACTCTACGGACCAGAGACCTGGAGAACCACAGTCACCATCATGAATGAAATCCAGGTCTTCATCAGTATCTGTCTCAGGAAGATCCTACAGATCCGCTGGCCCGACAAGATCAGCAATGAAGAATCGTTGAAACAAACGAAGCTGCAGCATGCTGACAAAGACATCCTTCAGAGACGCTGGCGATTGATTGGCGGCAACACCAAAGTGGCATTATGTCATTTAAATACACACTGAAAGGGTGGAGTAGCATGTAAAGGGGACTCACCTAATTTGGGAACCGCTTTGCAGATCACATCTACCGAGTCCCCAGAATGCTCCTTGCTGACATCATTGCTGGCATCGACTGTAATTGCGAGAAAAGAAAAGAGTCGTCTCACAGGGTTAAACCGACTGAATAATTAGCCAAAACAAATGAGAATACGAAACAAAAACGCTGTCAGAAAATAGAGGATCAAAAGAACAGTATCAAGCTGAACTGGTACGCAGTGTAAGACAAATGAAATCACAGATGAATTAGTCAGATTTCATTGATTTTACAAGCCTCGGCTCATCGATCATTGTCGAATGATCACCGAAATATGAAGTGAAAGACACTCTCTGGCGTCAGTCTTCAGTGTGTGTGTGCTAAAGTAGAAGAGGATTTCAGCGAGACGTGCACCTCAGGTCACAAAATGAAAGATCACTAAAGACTTTTGGCCTTTAACCTTCGGAAACAAGTCCTGCGCAAGACAGACACGAAACTCGTTCAGGAGATGTGAGTAGCAAAATATTTTAAAATACACTTGTTTCTCAAACGATCATAACAATAAAACGTGGTTAGTTCACGTTACCTTGAAGAGAACCGTCGACTTCGTTCTGCAGTGTCGAGGTATAATCGTGTTCTGGT
This sequence comes from Atriophallophorus winterbourni, assembly GCA_013407085.1. Lineage (NCBI taxonomy): Eukaryota > Metazoa > Platyhelminthes > Trematoda > Plagiorchiida > Microphallidae > Atriophallophorus > Atriophallophorus winterbourni. The sequence goes on from JACCGJ010001077.1 coordinate 30,576, forward strand.
AAACACTGTCCCAACGCCGAATCAATTAACCGTATAGCACGCAATTCGAGCAGACGCCGTCGAAGACGAGCATAGAAGAATGAACGACTTTGGGCCCACGGGACCAAACCATGCACTAGCTTACGGGATTGCAAACGGAATGGCGTGTCATGAAGGTCGGCGAATGTGCAAGCAACCTGAGAGGCGGAAATGAAATCAAATGTGTATGGTATGAAAGCACAAGTCTGATCCAGGCAAAGTGCCGCAGTCAGAGACTGCACGTGGGCTAACATACTACCAGGTTGCGCAGGCATAGACAGATATGAGAAAGAAAGTAGGAATGGTAGTGAGACAGTCCGCGTCGTGAGAAACAATCTCTCCCGCAGCGACAGGCGACAGTACTCGACCGGGAACGATGTCAGTTGCACACTGGAGACGTGGACTACGATTTAATAGAGACAGCAGAGAATTACATTGTCGGGACGCACCGTGGCATCCGAGATTCAACCAGCATAAGGCTTTAGTGCGATAAATCAACGGACGTGCACCGTACCTGATGATAAAAAGGACCCAATTCCTTTTGTCTGGAATCCAACGCGTTTTGCAATTGGAAAATACGGTCTGTACAATCGAACGCCTCGTTGGACTGTTGCAATCGTTGAATCTCCTCGTTCAGCGCACGGCATTGCTCGTCCAATCGCAGCATCGTTTTCACGAGGTCATCTTTTCGGTACTTGATCTCCACCGTGCCTTCGGGTTCCAACACCCCCGCGCGACAACTGATCGGATCCGCGTACATCTCGGTCATGTCGGCGTTGATGGCCGGATCTACAACCACCCAGGCACCGCCACGAAGTTGTGATTGCGGAGGAAGATAGACAAACACCGGTTCGGAATATCGGCGAATCGCGTCGATTATCATGGAGCCGAATTTGAGAACCTGAAGTGACGGAAATTAAGTGACAACAAATCAAGCGACGCAAGCCACCGTATCCTCATCGAGTTAGTGTGCAAACGGTAGATGAGATTGTCGTCAAACTATTAATCAGAAAACCTTAAATCGATTCCCGTGGTGCAATTCCTGAAATGATAAGCGAACTCACCCGCATGAAACACAGTTCACTCAAGACGACATACTTGATTTATTGAAATAGACGGATTGCAGTGGACACATTGAAAGAAGTGGGGAAAGTTGAGTGTCATCATCTCAAAGCCGCCAAGAACGATTACAACATCAAATAGATTGTATTAGTAGTGCAAGTTTAGAGATTGAGGTAGACGGTGACAGGTTCAGCGGCTTTTAGCTCCAAACCTTCTCCATTTTTATTGTTTTTAACAGGGCATGGTTGTATGGCAGTTAAGCAATCGTTACTTGCTACCGGTGTAATGCTGTACATGATGATGATGATGATGATGATGATGATGATGATGATGATGATGATGATGATGATGATGATGATGATGATGATGATGATGATGATGATGATGATGATGATG
>JACCGJ010001078.1:8911-23911 GCA_013407085.1 Atriophallophorus winterbourni
GCAACTTGTTTACCATTCTTCTACTGTTTCAAGCGCATGCGGATCCTGATCCTACTGTCTGATGAGTGCAAACAGCAGGAAACCGGTCGTGGGGTGTGTGTGTGTGATGGAGATGCATGTAAATGAGCTTATTTTGGGAAGCAATGATTCATGAGGCGCGTTGCAGAGGTAAGCAAACAGTGGCAGTAAGCTTCTCGTATTGAGAGGATTAAGCACGGCCAGCAGTTTGAACAGTACACAGCTGGAGCATTTGTGGCAAACTAATCGCATGTAACTAATTACCTATGGAATAAGTTTGTAAAGATAAAGAAAGCATCGCGCAAGTTAGGGCAGGATAATTTACATTTTGTCAAGGTAAGTCTTCAACAAGTCTTGACAATCGAATGATAAGCTGATTGATGAAACAGTTTTCAGAAAAATACAAGTGAATGCCTGAGTAAGTCATTCAATTATTAAAAAAGAGGTTCAAACTGAACCGCACGTGGCAAGATTATTTCGTACAATACTGTATCAAAGTGAACATGGGACCAGCGCAATGTGATTGCACTAGGACTTGGCCTGAATGGCCACTGTATGCATGAAAGCACAAGACTGATACAGGCAAAGTGCCGCACAGTCAGCGATTGCACGTGGGCTAAGGTACTGTCAGGTTGCCCAGGCCTAGACAGATATGAGAAAGAAAATAGAAATGGCCACTGTGCTATAGAAGTGATGTGAACGAGCGGGGCGTTTTTGGGTGTCTGCCTAATAGAGTATGCTTTCAAGTAGTGACGAGGAAAGGTTGTTATGATGCTTGAAAGTGAAAACCTCAAGGAAGCTGTCGTGTGATGTTGCTCTATTCGTTAGCAAAACTTGATCGAATGTGTGTTCCATTCGAAGTGTCGGCATTTCATCCCAGTATTATGGTTGTATGGTAGCTGCACGGATGTGCAATCGTGCAGCGCAGCAAACACCGTGCTAAATGGCTTTACCACCGGTGAAGAACTCCATGCGAAAATACGCGGGAGCCTAAGCCTGAGCAATCTGACAGTATCCTAGCCAACGTGCAGTCTCTGACTGTACGGCATTATCCCCGGATCAGTCTTGTGCTTTAATATAAAACATACAAGGCAATTAAGAATCCAGTACACACTACCGGTGCAATGCTGTGCCAGGAGATGATGATGATGCACGAGTGCTTGAAACCATGTTAAACATGGTAATACGGCGAATAACGAAAACAACAGGCAACAAGTTTAGGCAACCTGAGTCTCTCAGCATATGTGCGAGTGTTAAACATGTGTCTACTCCAGACTTTCAATTCCTGCAGGTAATATAGCACGGATAGCATGGTAAATCTGGCGCATTTGACAGGCATCGGATATGGGTGACTTGGTACGTCCTGCTTCCGCGGGCGTTGATCCAACACATATATCAGAGAAAGAACAAAGATGCTGGAAGCAATGTATTGTGGTGCTCACATCCCCATCCCTTAGACACCACCACCGGTTTCTGGCTGTTTGCCGTCATCAGGTGGAGACAGTAAGATCAGGTTCAGTGAGCCTTGAAACAGTGGAAAAGCGGTAGACAAAGTTAAACTTGCATGCCAATGTTATATAGGGTTCTTACAAAGAACCACGATGTTCAAATACAGAATCACAAAGTGATTCCTGGCCAAGCGCTCGAGGCGCAGGTAAAAGACTAATGTATTATGGTGCTCACATCCCCATCCCTTACATACCACTACCGGTTTCTGGCTGGAAGCAGGTTATGCCGTACATTGGCAACCTTGGTGCGTAGGTTTTGACAAAGATCGAAAATAAAGAATGCTATTAAAACACTTCCAAGTTGAACTCACTTTTAAGTTGGGTGAAGACACTCCTTGATAGGCAGATCCATTGCTATGAAAAAGATCAAAAGCGACCGTATAGTAGTCGGTGCAGAAGAATGGAAGACACGAATGATCAGAAAGGCAATAAATAAATACAGTTTCTTGGGAAACCGCAGCGAATATTAACGGTCATAGGTCAATGGAACTGCAAGCTGCTGATAAACAACATTCCGCATATTTGTGACGGGATTGTATGTATAAAATCCCAAACCTGGATCCAGGCACAGTGTCACACGGTCATAGACCGAACATAGGCTAAGATACTGTCAGGTTATTCATGCCTAGAAGAGAAAATGGTAGTGAGACTACACCATGTTTCCGCATGCAGTTCAATACCCTTTGTGACCCAATTCAGTAGGTTATTATCTACGCAGTGCTGAAATACTATACAGTTACAGCCAACGGTAGTGAGCTGCATGCTGAAACACACTGAGGTCTCACTATCATTTCTATTTCCCCCCTTATATCTGTCTAGGCCTGGGCAACCTGACAGTATCTTAGCCCACGTGCAGTCCTTTGCCTGGATCAGGCTTGTGCTTTCACACCACAGTTACAGGTCAATGACAGGACTAATAGGAAAACACTTATGGTTGGAAGATCGCACCGGTATGTGGAGAATTCTTAAAACGACATTAGCGATTTCAGTCTGAAGATTCGGGTCATTCCATGATAACGGAGTTCGAGCATGGAGTGAGGGGGGCGTGGACAGTCGATTTGCATGTTTGTACGTAAAAGACAGTGGCAGACTTGGAAAGCAAAGAAGAGAAACATTGTCAAGCTTGAAAACAAAGTTATACTTGAATGACACTGTTACATAGGGTTGTCAAATTTCTATTTGCATTATCTACTCGGAGTTGTCGCGACCTCGTGATTACTTTGGAATTAAAACTGAACTTTTGTTTTAGATGTCACTCGCAATCTAGCGACGCTTTAGGCCACATCAGGAAGAACAGCTGGGCTACTAGCCGGGCCAATAAACATATCCAAACCACAAAATACTCGCCATTTCCTGTTTTTCTTCCTTATATCTGTCTAGGCCTGGGCAACCTGACAGTACCTTCGTCCACGTGCAGTCTTTGACTGTGTAGCACTTTGCCTGGATCAGACTTGTGCTCTCATACCATATCATTCTTGCATAAGTTCCCAAGGTTTGAAGAACATTGCACTGGGGACTATAAAAAACGGAAGGTTAACCGCAGAAAGTGGATTAGCAAGGAAATACCCACGGGAGTCTACAAACGACAAAATCCAACGGGTTTCCGATTTCATATGAGAATAATTGAAATTTCAAGAGGAATTACAACTTAATGAGAGAAACGTTTTTCCAACACCGATCGACAGGATATTTATTGCTCATTAGGCGGTTTTTACACACATGTCTGCGTGAATAAAGAGCGCCGCGATAAACCACAACAGTGTTTCTTCAATCGATACTCAGAAGCAACAGCGTCAACGTTGAAGAAAACGTAATATCAAGATGATGGACTATCACGAGTGAATTACACACTGAAAAACATTCAAAAGGGAATTTCATCAAACAACTGTATGCTAAACAATCATTGTGTTTAGCTCAATCTAAATCGTAAAATGCTTAACACAAACGAGAATGATGAACAAACCTTGGTAGGAGGGGATAGTAGATCGTGCTCCAAGTACCGAAGACCAAAGTATTCTTTTTCTTCGATAATGTTTTGTTGACGACAAATTTCATCAAGCAGCCATTTACCGGTAGCGTTTTCCTGCAAGCATAAAAGATGGATAACTGAAAAAGCTTGCGTAGGCATTAAACGTTGGCGTTGCTTGATGGCAAAAGCCTATACAAGGGGCAGACTAACTACCGCTGGGGGTATGAACTCACGATTGCACTTAAATGTTGACAGAGAATACCATCTTAACCCATGCCCCAAGCCATGATTCATCATAATCACCATTATCATCAAGGACTGCAATCAAAAAGGGGTAGCATGTACTGATATGCTTAAAACTACCGTACAACTATGGAGAAGAACAAAATCCTAAAATATGGAGAAGCAGCGGGGAATTTAAATAACTACGGCATCTATAAAAAGTAAGCACAACATATGAGAGAAGATGAGGTGCCTACCACCTCGAAGAAACAAGAATACAATCGTTTCGTTGTGAATAGTAAGAGTGGCATGACATGAGATGACAATGTCCTGCGGCTTCACAGCCGCATTATCGTATTAAGATAATCCTCTCAATTACACTTGACATCATACAAGATTAAGCATACATCAAGAGATTGCTTATGGCAAGGCACCGCCAATGAACACGGTTTCGAGATATCGGGAAGAGAAAAAACATAAACAACACTGATTCGCAACCAACCAATTCATTATCACCGTATAAACGCAGAGAAAAATCACTTAAAGTATGTTTGAGGAGTCAATCATTCGCCAATCAAACTAACAATGCACGACCGGCGAAAATAAGTTAACTGGATACATCGGAAAAAGGAACTTACGGGAACGTCTACGTTCTCTTCAGAACCTTCTTCCAGCAGTCGGACAATCACAGTGAATCGATCCTCAATATGTTTACGGTGCGGCTTTTTTCTCGTAATCATTTTGACGAAAGGACGGGAAGAGTGCTAGCCAAATTAGGCAGTAGTATCATAAAATAACTTGAATACATAGAAGAAAGCATAACCGCATTCTTCACTTTTTGCTGTAAAGTCATGAAAAAATGTCACATTGGAACGAATGGCGCAGACATACAACTTGCATTTATCAGACCAATAGTTTGTTTAAAGATTACGCGCACTTCGAGTCAGGGAGAGCCACGCAACTTTGTCCATCGCGCTGAGACTGGACCCCATCGCGCTGAGACTGGACCTTAACGTGGTGCGATGGTTTGTGTACCTCTATGACCCATTGAGCTATGCTGGGTGGTGCTCGCCGAGCACCTTCAGAGTCACTCATACCAGGAAGGTCAATGGATAGAGGTCAGACGAACACGGTCTCAACCTAACCCGCTGCCTTGTGGGTCAGGCTTTTTAGCCAAAGGCTTTGGTCGAGAACCCTAATTGTTCTCCTGTCTAGGCATGGGCGACATGGCAGTATCCCAGCCCGCATACAACCATGACCATGACTATTAATACGAAACCCAACTCCATAGTGCATCGGCCGTCGCGCACGATAAACAGGGTCGCCTTACCTGCTGCATACAGCAGGGCGGGTAAGCGAAAACAAGCTACTGCTGGCCCTACTCTTCAAACTGTTTATGACCCTTTCCCTCCCCCATCCATTCTTAACAACTCTCCGTCTGTCAATCCCAGCTTTAGAAAAGACCGCGCTGAACATGTTGGAACATTTTCTGTTCGCGAATTTACAGACCACTTTCTGAAACCACGGGCTTCAGCTCACATCGGTGCAATGAATGTCAGAACTCTCAGACAAATAGGTCAGCAAGCTGCACTGGCTCTTACCTTAGATATTCTATCTATTGATGTTTGCTGTTTATCGGAAACGCGCTTATATGATCCGTCCATAATTACTGAACTTACTGCCCCAAACATTTCAACTCGCTACTTTTTGCGCTGCTCTGGTGATTCTGTAGCTGCAATCTCAGGACAGGCGGGTGTTGGTATAGTGCTGAATTCACGTGCCGAATCATGTCTAATCGATTGGATTCCTTGGAATAGCAGGATGTGCGCAGTTAGATTAGCCACTAATATTAGACCAAACTAAAAATCTTCTAATCAGAGATGCTTGTTCATTGTAGCAACTTACGCTCCGACTAACACGAATTCCGACGACGAGAAGAACGCCTTCTACGACGATCTTCATTCTCTTTTGCGACGTGCAAAAAGCTCCGATATTGTTGTCTTAGCGGGAGATATGAATGCCAAACTGGATCGCTTAGATACATCTGAATCACAATTAGGTGGCATGTTTGGTCTTGAAAGCCAACGCACAGATAATGGTGAACGGTTTATACAATTCTGTGCACAATCTCGATTATTCATTAGCAGCACTTCCTTTCGCCATAAAAGATGTCAAATTACCACATGGCGCTCGCCGGATGGAAGCCAACCTTCGGCCCAAATCGACCATATCGCCATAAGTGCTCGCTGGAGAGGTTGCATTGAGGACTGCCGCTCCTTTTGGAATACCTGCATAGATTCAGATCATGCTCTTGTGCGATGTAGGTTCTCGTTAAAGTTCTCCGGTACGAAGCTTTCGAATGGGAAACGCATTGTGGTCGAAAAATTCTCTCTGCCTGCAGTTCAAGACATTTATAGGACCACCTTGAGTAACTCAATCCCAGTTGCTCACTGTGCAACTGCCGATGAAAGGTGGAACAAAATAGCAGGGATTATGCGAGCCGCTGCAATAACAGCCCGTGAGACTACACGACCAACCCAAAAGTCCCATTGGATTTCACAGCACTCTATAGAAATTCTTCACCAGCGACGCCAAATACCTCATGGTCCTGAACACAACACAGAGCGTAGACGCGTGAGGAATGAACTTAAACGGAGCTTAAGACTAGACAGAGAAAGGTGGTGGCTAAATAAGGTCGAAGAAATGGAAATAGCAAATAATGCGGGTAACGTGCGAAAACTCTTCCAAACTTATTCGATCGACTGGCCTACGAAACAAGGAGTGAGTGAGACTATAGCGGAATTAGACGGTACTCTTATCACTAATAAGAATCGCCGCCTGTCACGCTGGGCCGAACATTTTGAAGAACAATTCAGTTGGTCGCCTGCAACAGAATCTTTCCCTCATTTGAAGCAGTGTGATCCTTGGTCTGTTAGCGTAGATCCCCCTAATGATTTAGAAATTAAAGAATGTATCGAATCCATGAAACGATTCAAAGCTGCTGGCCCCGATGACATACCACCTGTCTTGTTCAAAGAAGGTGGCCAAGTCCTTATCAGCACACTAGGCGATCTCCTCCGTGAAGTGTGGTTATCAGAATCCGTCCCTCCGAGGTGGGGCGAATCGGTTATCATACCTATATTTAAAAAAGGTGTGCGAAGCTCATGCTCTAATCACCGTGGGATAAGTCTCACTCCCATCATTACGAGATTATTAGCGTCCATATGTCTTCGAAGATTAACATCGCATAGGGAATCACAGATCCGTGAGCAGCAAGCTGGCTTCCGGCCTGGCAGCGGCTGTGTCGACCACATTTTTACTCTTCGACGAATATTAGAACTGCGGCACACCTATCGACAGCCGACAATAGCCATCTTTTTAGACTTCAAAGGAGCATTTGATTCAGTCGATCGAAATGTCCTGTTTAAGACCTTGTTGTGCAAAGGCGTTCCGCATAAATATGTCAACATACTACGCGCACTTTATGCTCATACATCCGGATGCGTTAGGGTTTACAATGAACTCTCACCCAAATTTCACACCACAAGTGGCGTCCGACAAAGATGCCCGATTTCTCCGTTTTTGTTCAATTTTGTAATTGATGCTATTATGGAATTATGCAACGAAGGTGCCCCAGCTTTCGGAGTTCACATAATGCCAGGCGTCAAGCTTCTCGACTTGGATTATGCTGATGACATAGTTCTGCTCTTTGACTCGTACACAGATGCACAGGCGATACTGAACAAGCTATCTAGTATTGTGCCCGCATTTGGAATGCGTTTTGCACCCTCTAAGTGCCGTGTTCTGCTGCAGGACATCGACATATCGAACAGCACTTTATTACTTGACAATCAGGCGCTTGAAATTGTAGATCGTTTTACGTATCTCGGTAGTTGTATCAATAATTCTGCATCGTTAGATGACGAGGTCTCGGCACGCATTTCTAAAGCGACCGTAGCATTCCGAAACCTAGGTCAACTCTGGCGTCAGAAAGGACTATCTCTGTTACTCAAGGGTAGAGTCTATAAAGCGACAGTTCGGGCTGTGTTACTATATGGGTGCGAAACCTGGACCTTACGTAAAGAACACATTCAGCGTCTCCAAGAATTTGACAACCGGTGTCTCCGCAGCATTCTAGGAGTTAGCTGTTACAATCGTATGCGCACCGATGCTCTCCGAAATAAGTTGTTGGGTAGTAATGTCGATATAGAGAAGCAGATCAACCTGCATAGGTTACGCTGGTTGGGTCACGTTTTACGGATGCCGGACCACTGACTTCCGAAACAGATTCTTTTTGCGACGCCACATCCTGATTGGCGTAAATCTTGGGGTGGCCAAACCGTCACATGGCATAGGCAGTTGAAAACCCTTACTAGTAGCCTTTCCAAAGTAGGCGCAGCGCGTCTTCCAGGCTGGTGTCCCCGCGATCAGATATCGCAGTGGTTAGTTACGCTTCAGGATATGTCCCGAAACCGTGTTCAATGGCGGTCTTGTACTAAGCATCTTCTTGGAGTGTTTGCTTAACCTTGTATGTTGTCAAGCGGAGTGACGAGAAAAGCTTGTTATGATGCATGACAGTGAAAGCCACAAGGAAGCTGTCGTGCTAATGTAGCTCTACTCGTCCACAAAACTTGGTTGAATTCATGTTCCATTCGGGGTGCAGACACCTTTCTCCAGTTTGTTTGTGATTATTGGTCTCCCGCTCTGATCCGCTACAATTGTCACACCTTGCAAACACAATATACAGACTCGGTAGGACAATTTCAATAACTTCAATAGCAGGGGTACACTCACTTGTACAGAGACAATTTCCGTTGAAGGACTTAAACGTCCCTCAAGGTCACTCGCATGAATTCCCCAATGGCCACACTCGACACACGGCGCTTGACCGAACGAATTGTTCGTCGATTCGACGTTAACCGTCGTTGAGGTACGACGTACGACAGACAAACCACCGTGCTGTGTAAAAAGAAGGACGTTTACAGATTAAGATGGCTAATGACATGGTATTTTCTTCAGAAAATGATACTTTGATATCTATTTTATCCGGTACAATAAATTATTTTGTCTAAAAATACTTATTTCTATGAAAATAAAGGAGGTTTGAAAGATTTTTTTCCTAAGAAGCCAGATGGCCTGTAATACGCCTACTTTCAACCCATGGTTACTGGCAGTTTCGCTAAGAAACACCCGCCATGTTGTATACCGATTGAAATGTCAAGAAACGGCCTTGAGAGTAACCCATTTTCCACGTAGAACATTTCATTCACAAAGGCACAATTGGCGCGAAAATGGAGAGTATTTTTCATGCGGAAACGCGTTCTCATTGGCCCACAGCTTCGGCGTCAAACTTCAAACTCATTTTTCTCAAATGTTGACGTTCAGTCGCGGTGTGCATGTTGCTTTCGCAAATTTTTATAATAAAAGTTGAGATAAAAAGATTAAAATAAACATGTGTATGTAAAACTTGTCAAGGAGTGCAATTAAAGTATTTTGAACAGTCTATCTCTCTTATTTGTTGATCTATGTTGGTTGTTAGTGGCTTTTTCTTACGCCAAAGTTTACAAGAATATTTTTCTCGCATGCACAACTATCCAAACACGGTTGACTTATCTTCTTTGTCATCTTATTGCACCCTATACACTCTGAAAATCATGTAAAACACTTGCATTCATTCTAAACGTTTTTTTGCCCACAATAAGATTAGCAGTGTTTTTTTCGAAAAACGTTTTTTTTATAAAAATACTTACCATACCTTTGTTTTACAAGAAAATCACATAACATTTAAAACAGTAATACATATTTATATAAACAAAAAGCACACAAAATTTTAAAACAATAATGTGGAATACTTTTTGAGATACAAAATTAAACGTAAAATCATCATTTTTCCATGCCGTTAGTCACCTTAAATTTATCATCAAGGTTACCGGCAAAATGCATCGTGATTAAGGCGGATGCTAGAGTGGGAATAGGGGATATCAAGGTCATCAACTGAGTCAGAGAACATCCACTGCTGACGAGCTCAAATGTGAGCGATGCTGAGGCACCATGCTTCGAGTGGGGACTGTAATAATATTTTGAAAGCTTTGCTACTTATGAGTAGCCACGAACATGAAAACAAATTCACCACAGCTCGTCAGATAACTGCGCCCATCAGATTCATTCGGTGTTAGTTTACAGTGTATCTGATAATAAGACCTGTTATGTTCTAGTTGGCTTCCTCAAGTCTTGTCGGGCATTATACGCCACTAAAATTTTCCAATCACGAAAAACATTGATGAATGCTTATAAGTGATGGAAAAAATTGAGGATCGTTGCCCAAACCGTTAGGCGTTTGTGAGTTCCAGTCTTAATTCCGACAGAGAATATGATCAACTCAAACAAGGGGGAAACTCGAGTTCAGTACTTCCACTGTGAACAAATATTTGAATACTTTGAAGGATCCAGTACGGGGAAGAACTCATGGAAATTTGGATTCAAAGAAGACTTCGATGGTGCTGCTGCTGCCTTAAATAAGGTATTCGATGGTAGCATGGACCAAAAGAACGGCCATTATGTACAAGTCACGCGTGTTAGGTCCGTATTCTGAATACCAGAACACGTGTGTATGCATGAAATCACAAGCATAGTGCCATACAGTGGAAGATTGCACGTAGGCTAGGATAGTGTCAGGTTGCGCATGCCTAGACAGCATGCAGCTCACTATCGGTGGAAAATAAATTCAGCAGCCGATATCGCGGTAACTAATTCCAGGCGAGGACACGGTTTAATATCGTGTTCAGTGGCAGTTTTGCTGGACGTGTTTGAGTGAACTTGTCAAGAAGAGCTCGTGATGACAATGAAAGCCGCGGATGACGTTCCACTATACCATGCGAACAGAGTAGCTTGATAAGTCCTCTGACATACTCTTTTCTTTCTAATACTTATTCAGGAGCAATACTGCGGCAGTACACATCATAAACACGTATTTTCGACGTTACGCTTTCAGAAGATGATGAAGATGATAACAAATATGACAGACAGCCTTGAACGGACCCAGATGACGATGGTACGCAACGCAAACAGCAGTATTGAACTGACACAGTGAACACATGTTCAATATGCCCGGAAAAGAGTTCGCGACCGCATACGCGTCATCTGCACGCTTAAGTGTAATTCATAGTCGATACAGATAACGGTCGGGGGATCGGGCAACACGCTAAGACGGTATTTGGCAACCCCGACTGGAGCACAGGTCCATCAGCACCTTCAGGGACACCATTAAACCACAGTAAGTACCGGATGTTCAACTACTATGATACAATAAAGTCCTGAATAGACAGAGAAGTGTGGATGAGATGAGGTGACACTTTCAGATCTGGAATGTAATCTATTGAAGTAGTTTACTATCTAAAGACTGAGACCGGTGAATTCGAAGTGAGACTATCGATTTCTCGAAAAGGTCTGTGTACTAGATGCAGTGCCAAATGGTGATGCAGTGTGGGCAGAGGATAACTGTTTCTCAAGTTCAACTTGCTAAGTATGGTATGAAAGCATAAGCCTGATCCAGGCAAAGTGCCGTACAGTCAGAGAATGCACGTGGGATAATATACTTGTAGGTAAGCTCAAGCGTATGCGACACGATAGCATGTTGGTATGGTATGAAAGCACAAGCCTGATCCAGGCAAAGTGCCGCACAGTCAGAGACTGCACGTGGGCTAAGATACTGTCAGGTTGCCCAGGCCTAGACAGATATGAGAAATAGACAATAAAGATGGTAGTGAGACTCAAGCGTGTTTCAGCATGCAGCTCACTACTAGTGGCCAATCAATTTAGCACGGTGGTAGCCGTAAAGAACAGAAGTACTGCACGATTACACATCCGTGCAACTTGCCATAAGGTATGCATGGCTTCTCACTCCCAGGGAGAAGACCTGAATATTACGTAAAAAGCATATCCGGTATCTTCATGACAACCACTGTCTCTGCAGCATGTTGGCAGTTGGTATACTATCCGCATGGTATCCGTAATGAGCGCTTTCGTAGTGACGTCGATATCGAGCAGCAGATCTAACTCCACATGTTATGCTGGTTGCCTGGACAACCGACTACCGAAACGAATTCCTTAGGCGACGCTACATCTTAGTTGGTGTAAATCTAGTGGTGGTCAAACCGTCACGTGTTATAGGAGGCTAAAAACCCATACTAGTGAGCTTTCCAAAGTCGGCACAGCACGCCTTCCAGGCTGGGGTGCCCGCGATCAGATATTGCCCGTTGAGTAGCAGTCTTGCACTAAGCATCTTCTTGTTGCTTAACCTTGTATCTTGTCGAGTGCACTATCCACAAGAGCTTGTTATGATGGGTGGCTGAGGACGCTCTACTTGTTCCTGCTCCATTCGAGGGGTAGGCACCTAGTCCCAGGTTATTTGGGCTTACTTTTCTATAGCTGTTTCGCAACCGTATGAGTCCCACGCAACCTAATCTCATTGGATTTTGTTTTGTCATTGATAGATGGTACATGCTACCGGTGTAATGCTGCCTCTGATGATAATGACAATGATGCAGGGCAAGTTTATCCTTAATCAAGCCGAACAGGATCAATAACCTGGAGGTGACATTGAGCGAGGTCAAGGTCATGATGGAGCTCTATCCAAGACAGGGGAAGGGGGTACACATAGACTCACCATTGACGGGACAGATTTACAACGTTTTCGACAGTCCACAAAGTCCGCGTTTGCTCCAGGAGGTGGTTCCAAATTCGAATGGTTTTTCTTCAACAACGTTTGTAAACTGGGAAGAGAAGAGAGGCGTGAACACTCTAAACGAAGGATGTCCTTACGCAAGGAGAAGACTCCATCGATATGCCAAATCTAAACGTTGGCTGATAAGTGTCGTACAGTACAAGCCTGACCAGACTGATGCGAATCAAACGTTATTCAAACGTGCTCCGGATGAGACGCGGAAACTAGCAAAGCGAATTTCTAATCATCACTCATGATGGGTAACTCCGCCAAGGACGGTCCCAAGCCCGTCTGAGAAAGGAGGAGGGTTGGGCTTAGGGCTAGCAACCCTATCCCGTAAAACCTACATTGCTACGGAAACGATGACAACAGATCCGTGGTTCGGTCATGTCTGCAGGATGGATCCCAGTTCGCATACGAAGGTAGCCATGCACTGGCATCCGCAAGGTAAACGAAAAAGGGACGGCCCAAGGAAACTTGGCGCAGAACGTTTGGAACGCGAACTACATGCACAAGGATTCACGGTGCAGACGGCAACGGAAGCAGCGACAGACCGGAACCACTGGCGTGAAGTTGTCTTCGCCTCATGTGCCACCCGGCACGGAGAGGACTGAATGAACTCATGTTGGGTGTGCAAAGGTTGTTCTCATAAGATGAATCGTTCGAGGAGGCGTTCTCGGATGCTTAAATGGTTTCTCACAACGTGTCACCAAGACTTGGCTGGAACAGATGTGGTCTCAGTCAAAATCGATATCGACAAAACACGTGACTGATGTTCGCTTATTGGTTAATGGTTGATCAGATCGACGGATGCATTTTCTAACGCAAGTATTGTAGAGCTTCATATGAAATACCGCAAAGGAAGTCCTTAACGGTGTTCAAGTAATTTAAGGCATCAAGCTTCACAACCATTATTGGACGGTAAAAATGAAAGTCTAATTACAGCGAAGTGCTTTCAAAAGCTGGTCTACAGAACATGTTCACTCTATTGCGACAGCGCCGCCTGCGCTGGCTTGGTCATGTCTACAGAATGGAAAATGGTCGTATTCCGAAAGATCTACTCTATGATGAGTTGCAACTAGGAAGTCGACCACTTACGGTACAAAGACGTTTGCAAAAGAGATATGGAAGCTCTTGGCATTGACCCGGCGAGTTGGGAAGAACTTGCTCTTGACCGCTCACACTGGAGGCACTGTGTAAAGCGTCGTCTGCATGCTGGGGAGGAGCAAATACAGCTCATGGCTGCGGAACGCAGATCACGCCAGCGGCGTGCAACTGACGCCCTACAACCGAGTTCTGACTTTCGTTGCCAGCGCTGTGGGAGAGATTGTTTCTCCCGAATCGGACTGTTTAGTCATTCCAAAAGCTGCAAAACTTGAACATTCACGCGATTGTGATGTATATCCATGGTCAACATCGACCGAACGAGGCCAACAACAAAAATTACAGCGAAAAACGTACGCTAAACATCAGATTACCAAAGGGTCAGGAAAAGAAAGATTGGTTAAACAAGCGTCCAGTTAGATTGAGTATATATGGTATGAAAACACAAGCCTGATCCAGGCAAAGTGCCGTACAGTTAGAGAGAGTACGTGAGCTACGATACTGTCAGGTTGCCCAGGCCTAGACAGATAGGAGGGGGGATAGAAATAGTAGTGAGACTCCAGCGGGTTTCAGCATGAAGCTCACTACCGTTGGCCAATCAATTTAGCACAATGAGCGAGTAACTGTTGAGGGTAAACTGTTTCAAGTAAAACAGACACAGACAGACCAAAGTAACGTGTCGCTTACACCGTAATCCCTTACACACCAAACGCGGTTTCTGGCTGTTTGCTGTCATCAGTAATGTTACTTTGGTCATTCATCGGGTGACCAAGAATCAGCATGTGACTCCGTGTTTCGTTGTACGAACGCAGTTTAACAGTGGCATACAAGCATACCTTTGTTTAGACACGGATAGAATAAGAACACCTTGTAAAGTTTAGGCAGGAATGGGGTACTACCAGCGTATAATCTTGGGTGTGATAACTCCGGGTATCCCATCGCGTGAACAAGCACTGAATGGGAGAAGTGTAACAACTCAATGATACAAGGTTGTCATAGCCGCGGTTGGCAGTGGGGATAAGCTCCCACTGTCTATAAAACACTCCCATATGGCGCTCGTTTCAAATAGCATCTGACAACCAAGTCCAGCTTCTGGCCTGCACGAGTGGCTCACCGAGCCACTGCTTCTGCCAACACGAGAAGGGGCGAGTGACTGGCGCATGAAAACCAGTTTGTTTCGGGCAGATGGAGCTCGATAGCCTGGGAGGGCATTTCATCTAAGTGAAGGAAGACCCTGATTTTAAACCTCCGCTGCCTTGCGGGATACTCGATCGCGGGAAAGGCTTGGGGAAAGAATACTGAGTAGAGTCTCGTAGATGGTTAGTTGGTGCACACCACCACTTTCTGGCAACTCCCTGCTGCCTTGCAGGTCGCACTTGGCTGTACAAAGTCTACAGAAACTGACTTGAGCAAACGCCGAGTGGTACTGGGGACGCCGCTTTGTACCCAAATTCCAA
>JACCGJ010001079.1:0-54033 GCA_013407085.1 Atriophallophorus winterbourni
AAATCATACACGATCCAAAAACTGTAATAGAATGTCCCGTAATTCCTTTTATTGTGAGCCTAGAAGGTTGGGCTTTCGAATTAGGTGCAAACGGCATTAGATCTCTCTGAGTAATAAGCGACGCAACGGTAACCGTATTTAGAATAAAATCTACCGATGCGCCACTAAAACACAAGAAATGGTTTAACGAATATGGCTAGAACTGCGAGATGACAGTGCAAAGATAATGATTCAAATGCATCATTAATACCGCTAAACGTGAGCATTTATTGAATCAGTCCAATATGTTTTACGAGTTCGACAAACAGATTGGATATGACCGGTATTTCCGCACTTATGATATCTGTCTTGACGGAATCGGCCAGTATGGCGTGAGTGAAGTCTGCCACATGGCGCACACTTGCCAATTTTGATTGAATTAGAATAACTATTAGCAACGCTACGATAATTCTTTTGACGTTTGAATTGTGGCCCTGCTATAGCATCCTTCGCTCGTTCACGTTTTTGTGTATTAAACACGACAGAAATTTCTGCTGGTGACAAACCGGTCATTGCCACACGCGCATCTTAATACTGATCACAGTGAGGTCGACTATCTTTGAAAGAGGGTTTTGGTAATTTCGAAAGCTGATTCTGTAAAACACTGTCATTAATTCCAGCAATGAGGCGTTCATTTAACTGCATTTCCAACAAATCACCGAAATCGCATTTTGCTGCCTGAATTAAACACTGTAGAAGAATATCGCGAATTCCTTGATTGGCTGCCGCACCATCAAATGAAATCTTGCCCGTTCAGTTGCTTAGAAGTGTAGAGCTTTCACATGTTGCAATAAACACCTTCAGAGTTTCGTGTGGGAGTGAAATTAGAGAATCCGAATATGCCATATTTTTGCTTAACGTTTAATCAGATTTTCCGGAAGAATTTATAAAATAAACATACTTTTTATCATTTTTAGCTTTGGGCCGTGTCAACCACCAAATTTCGAATCTTTCTAAATAATCTTCAATTTCTCGCGCATTTGCATTTTTGTTGAGAGGTTCCAAACTAGAATTTGCCATGGAGAATTGCTGTTCGCGACGCCAGATGTAGTATTTGAATAATCGAATTATGGTCAACCTGTATTAAACACAGGAGTAGAAATCAGAATAAGCATCTGATTACAAAGTATATTCGAATATCGCGCAAATAATAATTAATGGCGTATTGTAAAATTTACATGAATGCACAGTCAATGATTGTCCATAGTACAATTATCACATCACATTACTTAATAGCATCACAAAGCATATTTTAAGCACTTGTAATATATGCGAATTTATTTTGTATCAGAAGCCCGCCATTTTAAATCAACATGAGTAGAGCGCATCAACCAGATTTGAAAAGGTTGGTTAATTTAAATCCTAATATTTCTTTCTATCTAGGTACTTGGATAAAGGATTGAAAGGTATTCAACATTCGGATGATTTTCATATTCGATAGTTCTTGATTATCTAAAGGGAGTTTCTCACAATTCCATTTTTACATGCCCATTTTGTCTTTTCATTCTCCTCAATACTTAATGTTACAATAAACATTTTGCTTCATATATCCACAGTATCCTTTGAACACTAAAAAGAAGTAATTAAAAATTTCAGTACGGTGTTCAAAGACTTATGCGGTCCTCATGCGTTCGAACTGCACCAGGGATTGACATTTGTATCGGGGATCGACCGCGACAACTCACCCCACTCACTGATTCTCTGCATAACTTGTACCAATCTAAGCTTAAAACGACATTATATTTTATGAAATTCGCATCTTAGAATATCGAAATAAAGTCAATAGTTTTATTGTAGTAATAAAAGCTGATAGCTGGTAAGAAACCACTGGGTGGTGTGTACAGAGGGTCGCACAAAGCGTGCTAAAAAGCATACATGATGAGAGAAGAACGGAGGCAAATAGGCCTTATAGCGGGCCATGTTCGCGTATAGCATACACCTTGATTGGACATTTGTGGCTTTTTATAGGGAGAAGTGTCAGCCCAAGACACATTCCCACCACGTCCTCCAGTGCATGACGGACTTGCGGACTGTTGCTTTGGCGTGAGCAACGTTGATGCTTGTAAGCTGGGGAGAAAAGACTGGAAAACGTGTTAGTCGTTTATGGATATGTAAGTGGTATGTAGTATAATGGGGTATATCGGAATGGCGAAAGATAAACAAAAGTCACTTGAAAGTTGATTGCCATAGGTGTTTGTCTAGGCGTTGCTTAAACGAAGACAGTGACTTAGCACATACCACCTCCGGCGGGAGAGCGTTCCAGACACGGCATATGCAAAGGGGTAGGAAATACCGTCGGCTGTTCTAATGAGCAATCTTGAGATCGTTGTTTTGTTTGTTTGTACCGCGGAAGTCATCGTGATGCTAAATAGTAAAATGGAACTTATTATAGAAGCACACATTACTTAATGAATGAATCCATTCAAATGTTGTACATTTAAATTCAGACTATCATTCATTTTATCATCGTATTTTTTCGGTTTTGCTGACCTTAATCCAATACTCAAAACGCTTTTTACGGTTTGTCGGCATCGTTAAAAGATGTCATTGTTGTGCTTCAAGCGTGTGTGCTCGACCATGATTTACGTGTAAAGGAATTATGCAGTTGACCCGTCAACTATACTATAGTTCAATAAGCCTTTCAATGTTGGCAGTGAATTTTCATTCCGTTACTAGCTTTCATTTGCATGACATGCTGACAAATCGTACGTCGATAATTACAAATATCTAAAAACGGCAAGTAGAGCTTGTACTGGTTTTCTGTAAAATAAACAGTGAATAGTCTTTTTTTAAAATTTCTTCTAAGAGTTAGATTAAAAATGTTTTTGCTCGAGCGACGCTTTGGAAAACGTTGACTTGCTTAAAATAATGGCTAAACTACGGTTGATCCTTTATTAGAAACTAATCGGAAAAGTCTGTTGTAACCTTTAATACACGAGCATCTCCTATTTAAGTAATCTTGCTTTCAGTTATGTGTTAGTGAACTGTCTTAGCAACTGCACATTCGTCTTTGTATAATGTTTGTTGTAGCGGTGCTAATACGAATTTTATTTTCAGTGAAGCTGAATGGAAATCGAGAAGTCACTGGGATTTTACGAGGATTTGACGCTTTCATGAACATTGTCATCAACAATGCCGTTGAGCTTACGAAAGACGGTCAAAATAAAATCGACGTATTGGTCATTCGGGGAAACAGTATCAACTCAATAGAAGCAGTTGACCGCGTATAATCAGTTACGCGTTTTTTGTACAGGAATATAATTTTGCATTAGTATGCTGGATTCTGTTATTGGCGTTAATCTGGGATCTGTCATCATTAAATGTACTGATAGATGCGTTGTGCCTTCTTGGATACTGCTTATAAGAGTACATACTGAAGTGTCTTTATATAAACTGTAACAAATGAAATTTGTCGGAGATTCGTTATCATGTATCCATTGTATAATTAATCGTGATCGTTTTACCGAATGAAGCACATTCTTAAAACCTAACGCAGCTTTGGGGTTCCTAACACTGGTGGCGCTCACCATCACAGCACGTCTGGTCTCAAATTGACCACATTGCTATTAGCTACAGGTGGCGTGGTAGCATCAAGGATTGTCGTTCATACTGGACCACCAGTGTGGACTCGGATCATGCGCTAGTCTGTGCGACAGTCAACTTCCAATTTGGGGTAAGGCACGCGCAAGACGAAGTCATGTAGACACCGCCTCTTTGATGCTCCCCGCTGTCAGAACCGAGTTCCATCATGCATTGACCAGGGAGCTCGCAGAAGCACCCCCGTCTGATGTTGAGCAGCACTGGAACTTCGTTCGGACAGCACTGTCCTGCGCTACTTCTGAAAGCTGTCAACCCACCCGCGCTTTGCCACGCTCTTGGATCTCGGCCCAGTCACTTGCTTTAATCGATCACCGTCGAACTTTACCCACCGGCACTGAACACAACCGTGCCCGGAGAGAATTCAATACCCGCTTAAAGGCCAGCTTAAGGAATGACCGCGAGTTCTGGTGGACGCAACGTGCTTGTGAGATGGAGGTTGCAGCCGCATCGGGCAATACTCGCAAATTGTTTCAGTTAATTAGAGCTACTGGTTCGAAACTGAATACAGTGAGCGAGACTATTTGCGAAACTGACGGCTCGCCGATCACCAATCTTAGTAGACGCTTAGAACGATGGGCTGAGCACTTTGGTGCTCAGTTCAGCCAGCCACCTCCTCCGACCTCGCCGCCTGAGACACCGATTTGCACGCCTTGGCCCGTTTCCTTAGCCGCTCCTGATCTCCAGGAGGTGAGAGAGGTAATTCGAGCACTGAAGCGCCACAAGTCACCTGGTCCTGACGACCTCCACCCGATTTTGTTTAAGGAGGGAGGTGATCTTGTGGCAGCGGAGTTACGTGATTTGTTTACCAAAGTATGGGCTGAGGAGCGGGTCCCGGCGTCATGGGGTGAATCGACGGTTATCCCAATCTTTAAGAAGGGCGCACGGAATCTGTGTTCCAATCATCGTGGGATATCCCTGACTCCTGTCGCGTCTAAACTCCTGGTTTCCATCCTCCTTCGTCGGCTATCGCCCATTCGGGAGTTACGTTGCCGTGAGGAACAGGCTGGATTCCGCCCGGGGCGAGGATGCGTGGATCAGCTTTTTGTCCTGCGACAGTTATTAGAGCACAGACACCTGTACCGGCGACCAACCATCGTAGCTTTTCTGGACATCCGGGCAGCGTTCGACTCGGTGGACAGAACTACTCTTTGGAACTGCTTGCTTAGGAGTGGCATCCCTCCTAAGTATGTCGCCATCTTGAAGGAGCTCTATTCTCATTCTTCAGGGAGGGTCTCTACGGCAGCCTATCGCCGGCGTTCCCCACAACCAGTGGCGTGCGCCAGGGCTGTCCGCTGTCCCCATTCTTGTTCAACTTTGCGATCGAGGATGTCCTCCAGAATGCTCTCCGTAGCTTCACCGAGGGTGGGATCGAGCTACTTCCAGGTAACCGTGTCACTGACCTTGATTATGCCAATGACATTGCTTTGCTTGGTGATGATCCGGTGTTCCTACAGAATGCCCTGAACCAGCTAGCATTGGAGGCGTCTAGGTACGGATTGCACTTAGCTCCAACTAAGTGTAAGGTTCTTCTTCAAGATTGGGAGGGGTTGCAGCCCACTCTGACGGTCGATGACCTCAGTCTGGACTGTGTGGAACAGTTCACCTATCTTGGTAGCTGCATCACGGCGGGAGGAGGGCTGGAAAGTGAGATCGGCTCTCGCATTGCGAGAGCTCGCTTCGCGTTCACTAGTCTAGGTCATCTCTGGAAGCGGTCTGACGTGAGTTTGAGACTCAAGGGGAGAGTTTACCTGGCCTCAGTCAGGTCGGTCTTGCTTTACGGGTGCGAGAGCTGGGCAGTACGCGCAGAGGAGCTCCGGCGCTTGGAGGTGTTTGAACATCGATGTTTACGGAGGCTTGCACGAGTGTGGTGGCAACACCGCACTAGCAACGTTGAAGTGAGGCACCGTGTTCTAGGTGTGGACAGCCTGATGCTACGAGACCTAATCGACCGTTCCCGTCTCCGCTGGCTAGGGCATGTCTTGAGAATGAAGCCTGAGCGCCTACCCTTCCGCGCGCTGCGTGTGTCGGTTGGCCCAGGCTGGCGGCGGTGTTCAGGTGGACAACCGCTGACCTGGAAGAAGGCCTTAAAACGCTTGACGTCGGGTTTAGCTCGGGTCGGACGAACGCGGCTTCCTGGGTGGGGTCCAAGGGATAGTGAGTGTCTGTGGCTTGACACGCTGTCGACGATGGCTGAGAACCGGCAACAGTGGAGAGAGTGCATTCTATTTTGTGTTCCCCCCTCAAATTTGTGAAAAAATCGACATGTGGAACAATGGACAAAAAAATTCCCCCTCATATTGTACCCTTTTTTCTTTCTTTTTCTCGTGCATTGCCGGGTGGCACTTTTTCATTTTTAAATGATTGTGTAAATATATATATATATATATATAATACACTCTGGTTCTTCATTTTCTCCAAACCTGAAAGTATCGTATTCTGCACTCTGGTTGCGTTTAACTGATGTTTGGATAATGGGACGAGTGTTGTACTAAATTCTAACCGAAAATTTATCTCTGTTTTTCATTCGAGCCGTTTTGTTTATGTGTTGCTCCCGCATTCGGATTTCCAGATATTGGTTTGCACAATGAGATAATGAAATGTATACATATCAATATTGGTTCCGTTTACTACATTCTGTTATAATATTCACTGATTTTGCATAAACATTTTCTCGTTGGTGCTATATAGATGCCATGGACAACGTTAATTTCAAACTATTTCTTCCCTATAACCCTTTTTAGCTTATAAGAATAAGTTGGCACCGTAAATTTTTTGATGGCCGATTGATTTTACTACAATTCGATTACCGTTTTGTACATTTCTGCATTATGTCAATAGCATATTGTGGTAGAAAGCTTTAAAAGTTATCTGCATTATGTAGTACACAAATCTTTGAGAGTTAGGGTAATCGCGTTGATGGTTCCAGTTAAGAGAGTAGAGCGTTGTCTGAAATGCGAAATGGGCACAGAATCACGAAGTCAAAAAGTATATTATTTCAAACAAAGTAATGTGATGATCGAGACTTTATAAAAAGTGTAAGAACAGACCGTTTTAGGTTTGAGCGACGAGACTAGCGGGAAAATGTTTGTGACACACCAACATACTTTGTTGACGAGCTGCCTTTAAAAAATGGCTTGGAGTACCAGCGGAGGGAGCAACCACTAGCATTTTCTTACAAGGATGCATTTCTACAGTTAGTATTCTGTACGTCAATATCATGTCCATTCGGATTTGACGTTGTTTTTTGAAAATATATCGGATGATATGGCATTCTTGGTAGCTAAAAAACTAAGGCCCTTACGTCACCTTCGTGGCGTGCTGTTGCAAGTTCCTCGCGCTTTACTCAGGTTCTAAACAGAAGCAGCCTACCCCAATTATGGGCTGGAGGATAAACGTCAAATCTACCGAAAGCACGCTTTAAGAGACTACGATGCATTGAGCAGAACATCATAAGTCGTTCTAAATCAGCACCTAAGGTATCTTTTGGTGTCTAACGACAGCTGGTGCATCGCTCAATTTATATGTTGAGTTGCCTTGTCGGATCTGCAGTGCACGACATGTTCCCTATTAAAAGGCAGGCGGATCAACGCTGGTCAGGCGTGAAGTGATTCCAAATCGGACTGCAAGTCGTTAACGTCAGTAAGGTAGAATATCACGCGCTATATTTTGATGTCATCAGCGAACCTGAGGAATTGTGATTTTGACCATTTTTGTGTCAATAATCGATAACAGAGTCGAATCAAGAACCGATCCGTGGTGTGCAGCACATTGAATTTCGATGGATTTGTAAAGTGTCTCACAAAGTTGTTCACATATAAGTCCGTAGCTAAAAATTCATCTATCCACGTTGGGTTGGGACCAATTCCAAAAGCTTGTAAAGAAGTATCGTGTGATTAACTTTGGAACAGTATCAATAGATGATATCCACCTGGTTACCAGTGTTGACCGATTTCGTCCAATGTTCTAACGCCAGGAGTAAGTTATAGGTGTATGAATGACGTCAACTCCATGCTCGCTAGCAATTAGACCCGAAATTTCCATTGAATTCATAATATTAGCAATAATTGATCACATTATTTCGGATAATACATGAGTTAATACGACGACGGTAATTTTATGGGTCACCACGGTTTCCTTTTTTGAATGTTGGTATTACGATTCCTCCATCAAACCCTCTACCACTTCGGTGGTGTATTAAGCAATCGAAATACTAAGCAAAGTGTTCACAAAAGAAATCAGCGAGTGCCTACGATGTGATGTGTTTAGAGGGCTTTTAGTGAATTTAGAGTTTTTATTATTTAAAAATATATTAATCAAATAGTTTTCTTGTTGCTTGCGAAAAACACAGCATCCTAGAGCTTCCACCGAAACCTAATTTCAACGCCATCCTGTTGAGCGTGGAGTGATGGCTTGTATGTATGAAAGCACAAGCCTGATCCAGGCAAAGTGCCGTACAGTCAGAGATTGTACGTGGTCTAAGATACTGTCAGGTTGCCCATGCCTAGACAGATATGAGAAATAAAATAGAAATGGTAGTGAGACTCCAGCCTATTTCAGCATGCAGCTCATCACCAATGGCCAATCAATTTGGCACGGTATTAGCAGCACAGCACAAAGTACTGCATGATAGCACACCCGTGCTGGCATGTGAGCTCACTAGAGCAATAATATGGCTTACTCTATTCACCAGCAGCATCATTTGTGACATTAAGAGGTCAAGTGAACACGGGTTTAACCCACTATATTGTGAACTTGCTACGGTGTTTGAAATCAAATTTGATACAAGTAATCTACTGGGCAGTGATAGACCACACGTGGGCTAAGATACTGTCAGGTTCCCCAGGCTTGACAGATACAGGAAATGAAAATGGTAATGCGACTCCAGCATGTTTTCTCTTGCAGCTCAGTACCGGTGGCAAAACAATTTGTACGGTGTTAGCTGAGCTAAGAATCTGGAGAACGTCACAATGCTCCATTTTCAACCTCGTGTTGTTCTGTATATACGTAGCCGCTCTAGCACTCAAACTACAATAACGACTGTTTTGTTGTTAGCCTCCTTTAGTCATTTTCTACCATGGATGTACATCCCGACCGCATGATCATGATATGCTCCACAGTGTTTCAAATGACTAAACAGTCTGATTCATGTGGAATGATCTCACTCAGAGTGACAGGCAGTTGCACGTTGACGATGCGATCTACGTTCAGCTGCTGAGAACATTATCTTCACTTCTCCAGCTTGGAGATGTCGTATTGCACAATATCTTCAAAGTGAGCGGTCAAGAGCAAGTTCTTCTCAAATCGATGTGTCAATGTCAAGAGCCTTGCAGTCGTCTTGGTATCGCAAAGGCGATCTGTCCAATGGACCAATTTCTGCATTCAACTCACCATAGAGTAGATATTTTGACCATTTTCCATTGTGGTCACTTGACCAAGCCAGCATAGGCGGTGCTGTCGCAGAAAGGTGAAGATGCTCTTTAGATCAGTGTTAGATTACAACAACAAAATCATTTGATAAAATATCGGTATCGCGCACGTTAATTTCACTCACAGTTATGTGCGGCATGTCGGGCAACGGAAAACAACTGTTTGTTTTCTACTTCTGATCGTTTGTCGTATGTGTTTGGATTTTAAAAAATTTCTCGTTGTATCATCTTTTAAAAACCCCAAACGATCCCTTTTTGAAACCCAGTTGGTTGAGTCGCAACTCGATTGTGCATTTAACCTGAATGCTCGGCATACATACAATGGTGAACGATTTTTGCCTATGTCCTCTACACGAATTACTTATTAGTTGCACTTCATTTAGGCATGAATGTGACAATGTTCAACTTGCTTTCCATCTAATGATTAAAGCCGTTAACACAAATCGCACGTTTCGCAATAAACTCCAGATGAAAGAAATGTACTGAGTACTGTCGCTTTTTCTAGTATACTTGTATAGATTCTAATTTCACGTTTATTCGACCTAGTTTCGCATTAAAAGATCTTTAAGCGTGTACTCTTTGAGAAGCGTTCTGAGCCTGCAATTCAACAAGATTTTTGCGTCTGTTGTTTTAAATGTACTTGCAATGTCACATGTAATGCGATAGCTACATGACGATACCACGACGTTAGCATTTGACGGTACCACCTCTAGTTGAATGTCGATTTGGATCACCCAAGCTATCCCTCAGTTACTGGATGTTGATGGAGGATTTCTTTAGTTTTGCACTATAATACAGAACGAAAACGTCACTAGCATGGGATCAGATATTGAAGCATGGTGACTGTAAAAGAATTGGGGAAATGGGAGTTGTCAGTTATACATGGTAACATCCGAAGGTTTTTCCAGGTAATACGTATTGACGTTCACTTTAGCCGGTCACATCCCCACCTTTAATCGCCATAAACGATACGCATCCTCTTATACTATTTACAGCCAAGTCTTCACTTGGCTCCGTTGCAAATTACTTTGGAGAATATTCGCCGAGTCTGTCTTACGAAGGACGTGACCAAACCATTATAGTATTTACCGTTGAATGTAAATGGACTGTGGATGTACTCCGCTGCATCGCGTCAGATCGGCTGGAGGCACCAATGGACGTGCACCGGTAATAATCGAACTACTTGTGCCTCAGCGCCCGTCTCACATCCATACAGGGCGGATCGATGCTTGGTAAATACTTATTTAGACGATTTCTCTCGAGGCATCTAGGGGATGATCCCCATAAAACAACAGACCCTGAGCTGCCTGGCGCTCAAAACATCTAGCTATGGCGTGTTCGCTGGACCTATCCAGTTTAAAATACTGGACCGTATTTCTCCGAACTCTCGCTATCTGTGATGTCAATCTACTAATGATCGATAGTTTTGTTCATCTCAACAATCGTAACTGTTTGCGGGTACGTATACGCAAGACTTTTCACTGAAACTCATCCAGCTTGATGATAAAAGGTCTACAAAATACCAGGCAAGCTCGGCGAACACTAATTATTGAACATCCTATTCCTGAGCTACAAGAATTCTCCTTGGTTTAAAAGTTTGATCAGATGTTCTCGCGAAACACTGTATGCTCGACGAAGGCAATCTCAATCATTCGAACTCGGGTTCACACCACCATCGCGTTGGACCAATTTCCGTTTTCTTGTGTTGCGGGTTTCGTAGGTGAACGCAACAAGCGTTGGAACAGTTGATCTTCTGGATGAATCGAAACACAATCGTCAAATGGGTGTGAAACACGCGCTTCATGTGCATCGTGAGTCCTGAAGCCAGTGTGAACAACGCGATAGACGTTAAACAGGATCTGCTGTTTGACTTCGATTCACTTCAGGCAATCCTCCCCCAACCCTTACAATATGGTTCAAGTGGCCTCCACTAAAAAGATGTTCTGGTCGAAAATAGATTCTTTAAATAAAAGTGACTGTAACACATTCAATCAACAGTGGCCACGAACACATAATCTGAGTATAGTCTATCAGACAGATTGTGATTCTGAGTCAATGAATAGACCAGTTCGTTAACGGTTGTTGATCCCTCTTAACCGCCGGTAAGCTGACCTTGTTTCTAGATGCAACAAATTGGTGACGGGACTATGATATAATTGTTCACATATCTTAAAATCATGTCAGTACCATTGAATTTAATGCAGTGGTCAAACAGCATCATTAGATATTTGAACAACTACTGACGCGCTTCGAAGATGTACTAGGATATTTGATGTAATAAGTGTGTAAATGTTATAACGAAAGGTGGAGCTGATCGGACAATGTGATTAAATCCTCACAAAGAGTCCCACAGAATTCTGTTCCGCGCAAACTGTTGAATGTCTGACCATCATACTTGGAGAACCGTCATACTTGTTCATATTCAGACAATTGCATATAAAACATCACATGGGAAGATGAAAATAAATAACCATCAATGACAGGATGGATCAGCTGTGTTACTGTCTCAAAGTTCTTACAAAAAATTGTATCAACAATCTTGAGTTGTTTGTGGGTTGCATTCTTTTTGCGATTGTGAGTTTAATTAAAGCTGAAATCCAACCGCCACCCGATATTACAACGAGTTAGTGAACCATGCCACAATTTGCTGAAATTCAAAAATGACTCTGAAATGATCAAACATCTTAATCCTCTTTTCCATCTGGGGCAGAGGATCACCTGCGGAATATAGTAATGACAATCCCAAAGAGAAAGAATAATCGCAAACTTCACGATTGAAAATAATCCCAAAATTTAAGCAAGCTTCAAACCGTTTAGATCATTTACCACGGTGAAAAGAGAGACGGATAAATCTATGCAAAAATACGACGTAATTTGAGCTAGCTCGTGGCCGATCGTCCAAGCAAACTGTCAATGTAATTTCGTCAATCCAAATGAAGTTGAGTGGCGTGAAGATCGATCAATCGGACATACTTGTACCGGCTATAAAAATGGATAAAAACATTATGTTTTACAATCAGTTTTAGATATCAAAAAAAATTTATTAAACAAGAAAGGCTTCATAATCAACATCAGTAATTCCATGTAATGTCATTTACAGCAGGGTTAAATTTTCATCCATGACCAATATGCAGGTGCTGTAGAATCGTTTTACAATAATTGTAGCAATGAAAGCTTGTAATAAATCGGTTAGAGCATGTTTTGGTACCATTTTGCTTCTAACACAGAAGCTTCGCCAGACCAAGGATTCAAGATTTATGGTTAAAAAACTGAAATCAGGTTTAAACTGCATTCACCTTATGAATCACAGCCTGCTTAAGAACTGCACAGGCCATGTTGGGTGTTGTACTTATCACTCTAGGCGAGATCAATATCGATTGATGCACCCCCTGCATGATGTATAATCCTTTGTTTTGGTCGTGTGCAGGTGTGATGAACATCCACTGACCGATTGACCTGCCCGCCAAATCTCTGCTCACAGTAGAGTTCACGTGCGTTAGTGTTTATCCGCGACAAAAACGGACGCAAGATTGTGGAGATGTCCGCCCATCCACCTTGTTGAACGTATTCCTAGCGGCTTTTTTATTTCAACAGCCTCAGTGGGAAGTCTTTTCATGTATGGTTTTGCCACCTGCATTATCTACGTTATCAAGATCAACGCTATTACTTGTTTCCAGTAAGTGTTCACTTAGGGCTGTATCTCGGATCAGTGAATGCTAATCGATGAAACAGCGTGGCTGCTTCCCGATTCGCTATTTGTGTTCGTATAACCTAGTATTGACTTCTCTGTAAGTTTTCCCGAGAAACGCGCCCTAGTAACCCTTGTCATTAATTTTATATAGACAATTAGTTACGCAGCATGAGATCGGGTGACTTGGGATGCGTATCTACGGCTCGGAAGGTTCTGCTTCTTTTATACGTCACGCGTATGTCTGTTTTATTCCAGATTCTATTTATTCATGTATTGAACTAGCTGCTTGCGGAATGTTGTTTAATTATTCTCTAAAGGCTAAGCCGCTGTTCAACCCGCCTCCTACCAGAATGATTTGAGCATTATCGTTTAAACCGACTTAGGAAACAAAATGCACTGTGTCCACTTTCTCCAAAAAAGCAGGAAGAAACTTGGATCTCCTCGGAAAGGAACTTGACTCAGCTGATGCCAATATAATTTACGAGCTGATTGCAACTTACAAACGAATACGCCTGCAAGCATAGAATCCCTGTTAAAAATATATTAATATATTGGAAATCTATAGCACAGAGCAAAAAAGCTCGTCACCAATCTGTCCACTTATCCATACGAATTTCTAAATCTAAATTCAGCCTAATTCAGCAGAAAATGAGGAGCACTCGTTTTACTTAGATAGTACTGGTGTGAATAACCCGCCCATACAGTCAATTATCAAATCTCTCGCGTAACAAACAACTGTGTGATCACTCGCTGGATCTATAATGAAAACAAAAGCGCAATGAACTGACTTAAATAAGCGCGTTCTGTCCATAATTTGTAATTGTGGAACATTTCACCATGCCGTTGAGAAATTAATTACTGCCTTCATGGACTCGTACAAAAAATCAAAAACCACTGTGGGGGTGATTGGTAAGAACGTTGGTGCTACGAGTTATGCCACACGAAACGAGAGTATAATGTTTCGATCGGGGGTGTGTTGTCCATTGATTTTTAACCTGTCCACCTTCCCTGATAACATTGTTCCACGTAAATTCACATTGTTTTCCGCATATCAGGTCCATATTCTATAACCAACTTAAATATGACGAGAATCCGTTTGTCTAACAATTTCTAACTTTGTACTACTTCATTTTTGTTGATAGCAACAATCTAGATATTATTAGTCACGTAAATGTTTACTGAAGAAAAATGGCGGTAGAGAAGTCGCGACGGCGCTAAACAACGGAATGAGGTTGTGGATCACTCTATTTACAAAGTATGATCCCAATGATTACATGTGTGCTATATCTGTTAGACTTGATATGTGAAAAACCATTATCGCATGGTTCATTTGAACTTCACATTTAAAACAGTAATTTTTCCGATAATTTTGTTTTCTATTTTATTTTATCGCCATTTGGTTGCATCGCAGTTCATTTTTACCACTTGCACCATCCACCACAGGATCGCTTCATGGTCTTTTTAGTCAAGTTTACAAGCTTACAGCAGAAGCTATTAATTCTTGCTTTAACTGTCCTAATGTTATTGTAACTTTATTAAAATTTAGGAATCCATATTCATTTTCTATTTAATCCACTTTGCATAAATATTGAAAATAGAAAACAACTCCTAGATCGGATTAAATGTTTGATAACACGGGAGCTGGTTTTAAATTAGTAACTTTGGTGATTGTGAGTTTTCCATTTGATCAGCACCAATGATTCGAAATGTGTTTTAGGGGTAAGTGTTCAACTTACGATTGGTCTAAATGTGCTGCATTGAATTCCTCAAAGGATTAACATCCTGTGAAAACATGACTGGCACGTGTGTGTTCAAATCGCTGAGTGCTCTTCAATTTGACCGAGCTGTGATCAAATGTAATGCAAGATCAAAGCATCTCGCTGTAATTATTCCTCTGCACACAACTCGGATTCATTCCTAAGGAAGACCAAATAACTTCTGCATCATAAGGCTTCTAAGTTTAGGATACGTGGAGCTGTTAGTTGTGCATCTAAGATTACGCTTGATATTGCTGTTCACAAAGCAAGATGGTGTAAATTTTATTGTGGGTTAAAATGGGCTTTCAATATTCCGTGTTGGCATTCGAATCATGTTTCACTTTACGTCGTTAAACATTTTTCGAACGTGGTTAAATGTGGTCGGATTTTATGCCCGAAGCTTACTATTTTAATGCTAACATAGAACGTACGAAGCAGATTTCA
Organism: Atriophallophorus winterbourni; assembly: GCA_013407085.1. Lineage (NCBI taxonomy): Eukaryota > Metazoa > Platyhelminthes > Trematoda > Plagiorchiida > Microphallidae > Atriophallophorus > Atriophallophorus winterbourni. The sequence goes on from JACCGJ010001079.1 coordinate 14,958, forward strand.
GCACAAATCGCAACAAGTTCCGCATGTAAATGTGACAAGTGACTAACTTTTATTGTTCACATTGTATTTGGCCGTTATTAAAGATGAGCTGCAGCATTCTAAGTTTGCACACGTACTTTTCCTACTTGTAGACAAACACTCACCAGATGAAGTTTATTTATTTTCACCCGGTCTGTAAGTAGTGAGTTTACACCTAATCGTTGCTGTTAAGTGAATGCGAGTATACCATGGGACTTAAACTCGTACGCTCATTACAAAAACCATACGCATGGTACACTGAACTGTTCGAATCGGCTTAAAGCTAAATCTCGAGCATCGAGTATCGTAACTAGCCGAGGAACATCTCATATTTAAAGGGGAAAACGGACAGCAACATTCGCTTGTTTTGCTTTCCTCGCTAGAATCTGAACTCAATACAACAGCTAACTCAAGTGATCACTCGTCTGAGAATTGTAAACAGTGTTTTTGCATGTGTCGCAAAATAACTAGTTCGTTTCTTCGACACTCTCCACATATTTTCATTTTTATGTTTTGCTAATTAAACCTGAAACCGGGATAACTCAAGGATTTATGCTCACATGTCTGCCACCTTGGATTGTATCGTTTTTAATCCTGTCATCTTCATGCATGGCACAACTGTGTTTCCTTGAAACCCAATCAAAGACAAGTCTGCAATCTCGCACGATAGTCCTAGTGGAATTTCACCTTATAGGTTCTAGCACATGGTTTAACTTGTTCTGTCAAGCAGGATAGACTTTTGAATAATCAAAGCAGAGTGTATCAAAGTTGAGCATCGCTTCGTGTGTCTGGTCATTCGATTCGGACAGGACGCAAGTTTGGAAACATATGGACGTGCCCACTGTTCGTTGCACAAAACATTTCTAATTCGCGCAAAATCCCAGCTGTCCACGTGGCACTGATCGGTGGAAATCTCGCAAAAAAACTGAACGTCGATTTGACTAACTGCCGTTTTGTGGTTTAGTATACTATTTGCCAAAGTTTGTTTGGCTGGATATAGAAACTTTGGTTAATAAAGGTAATCATAAAGGGGTCAACGGTGTACCGTATTTTGGTGGTAATTGTATGAATTATGAACTAAAAAGTTTACTCTAGACTATTGCCTACATTTTTGTGGAATGGTCAAGATGGTAGTATAGCCATAACTTTTAGTGTAATAAATTAGGCAGGGTGAGTACAGAATTTTGAAGGAACGTTCGCCGTTTGAAGAAATCGTCATTTTTACGAAGTTAAGTTTAAACCAGCTACTTAAGAAGCAAGCAGATACTCAACTAATATGGTCTTTGTATGGGGGATGAATCTAGAAACAGCTAAACGGCTGGTGTGTAAGTGCCGAGGATGTGAGTAACACATTACCTTGAATAATAATATGATATCCGCTATTTGTCACATGTGTGTAAACAATGCTTCTAGGTCATAATGCTCGCATAACTATTTTGTGATAAGTGACTCAACCGTTAACTCAAGGTAATTCAAAGTTTTTAATGGTCCAAAAAGCAACACGCTCAACAACAGCCATAGAATGATAAAATTTGAAATGTTAGTCTATAAAACAGCATAATTAATTAGTTTAAGCAACATATAAGTATGCGGGAAATGAATAATTCAAAAATTCGTCTAATTTCGTTTTCAAGTCATGCAAGCTAGTGGAGTGGCCAGCGGTAGAAGATAAACTGTTCCAATTAAAACAGACATGGACAGAGTAAAAATACCTTCGGCAGTTCAGGCGGAAATGGGGTACCACCAGCACATATTCATGGATCCGATAATTTCTCGTATCCCTTCGCATGAATAAATCCTGTAATGGATGGATGGTGTGGGTATGGAATATTTTGTAAAGTAGAATAAGGTCTCCTCTGAATCGTCGATAGGGAAAGTCGAACAGATTCAGTTGAGTTATCCTTCCTTTATGAGGCTTGTTTCGGATGCTAAGAACTAGTTTTGTTGAGCAGTGATAGATCCGCTGCAAAAGTTCAATATCCTTATTGAGCCACGGGGACCATGGCTGCACACCGTATTCCATGACTGGTCTCAAGTATGTATTCATGATCCTTGGGAATCTCTTGGGCGAAAATTTCCCAAATACCCGTTTTAGTAGATTTAGAACACTTGTTGCATTTTTTAAAGACACTGTTAGTTTGAGGTAAGGTTTTTAAACTGCAGCATATCCAAATACCAAAATCTATTCCTTCACTTCAATTTTCAAGGACATGGGAACCGATATGGCATGTGAGCTCTACTCGGTTTCCGACACTCAGGAGCCTGCATTTCTTGAAGTTGAACGGCAGTTTGTTCTTCAACGACCAGCTGTGAAGCGTGTCAAGATCTGCTTTGCAATAGCAGACAGTCTTCTGGGCCCCGGAGGTAACGCCATATTTTTATGTCGTCCGCAAATAACGAAATGTTACATGGAACAATTTCCGGTACTTCATTGACAAAAGCCAGAAATAGGATTGGTTTTGATAATGCATCGTCAACACGTACCTGGGTAGTGCGATTTGTTAGGTAGCCATCTAGCCAATTCAACAACTTTCCGGTTTCAAGGATTCAAGGATTTATGGTTAAAAAGTTAATACTTTACAAAACCACAGGATTACGGTTTGAATAAAAACATGAAAAATACAATAGTATAAAAGCAATAGGCAATGTAAGGCTCACGAATGATGTTCGTTTGCAAGTGCAAGTCCAATTTCGCTTTAAAAATCGCAAGGAGAGTTCACCACTGTTGGGGCAGGGAATTCCAAAGAAATATAGCACGAACGGCAAAAAAATTGCGCTGGTGATACCAAACCTTTTAAGCATCTGCACCATGAAATGCTTTGGAGATATCTAGGTAGCAGGCGTGTATTGCTTTCCCTGTATCTACCGCTTGTGTCCAATCATCCAGCGTTATCAGTAAATTAGATAAACAGGAATAGTTTTGTCTAAATCCATGCTGTTTTCTCGAAAGCAAATGATTATTTTCTTGAATCTTGAATCTTGAAATGTTTCATTAGGTCGTCAACAATGAGGCGCTCAATTAATTTGGAAATCATAGGTAAAAGAGTAACGGGTCGGTAATTAGAAACATCGGAGCGATTTCCACCTTTATAAATGGGAGAAATTATTTCGCGTCTCCAATCTGTAGGAATCACTCCATTTGCCAGTGTTTTTGAACACGTATGTGAGTGATTTGTATAGCTAATTCGCAAATTGATTCCAACGGCCCCAGGAGACTTTCCGGTTTTTCGATTAAATAATGCTTGAAGGACGCGTTTTGACGTGACATTTATTTCACTCATGTCAGCCGTGATTGAAATGGGATGTAAATTGCATGTTTTCTCGGGCTGAATACAGATGAATAAAACGTGGCTAAAGCTTCAGCAGTCTCTGATGCAGTAGTTGTTGGTCCAACTGAGGTGTTCACGGACGCAACTCCCGGTTTCACGTAGCTTGCCAACCATACGATAAAGTATTTTGTGGTTGAGCTCCATCGTGCGTGATATCTGTTCTTGGAAGTACAACTTGTCTTTGATGACAAATTTGTTTACTTTGTTCCGCAGTAAACGGAATGTTTTCCAGGTCTCTAATGATGGGTATTGCTGATGGTTTCGCCAAGCAATGTTTCGTACCTTTAGCCACTTACGATTTCGGCTTCTTAGTTTAAATTCGAGGTTTGATTTTGAATTCATCAGGACAAATTGGGAGCTCACTTCGATTGAATTCTTGAGATTTGCTATTAGCCATAACAAAAACTCATGTACGTTACTGGGTTCTGGTTGGCAGTAAATAGGTTCAATCGGCTTGGGATTGCAGTATTAATTTGATGAGAGCAAACACTCCGAGAAGGATAGTGAGGAGTATACGCAGAGGATGGGAACCTCAAAATCAAAATGGTTGTGCTTTCGTTACTAAATTTAATTGCTAACCGCGAGAGTTTTAATGAAACCGTCCCTGTCTATCATTTTTTATCGTTCAGAATGATGTCTTGACACAAATTTTGGATTCAAGTGGTCCTCAGAAGAGCTCTTGGTTCGCTTTATAAAGCTTTATAACGCAGAGCGACAAATATTGGCTTGGAATTTTCAAATCTCCATAAGAACGCGCTACATAATATTGAAACTGAGGTTCATTCCAATACAGACGCCAAAGAATAGCACCAATCCTTATTTGGACAGCACTTAATCATGCAATACATCCATGCAGATATTTGTTACATCACTCTCGTGAAATACAACCGCCCCTCGTCAGTTCAAACTATCAACAGCATAGCAGGTTGAACTGCACAAAATAAGCATTTTCTGTCCGCGCTGTGCAATCGTTGAACAGTTTATCCCTACTCATGCGGCAGTATCTGATGCCTTTTGCGATTTTGCAAAGTCGCTAGGTGCTCACAGGGAGAAGTATGTTTTGCGTTTAATAGCAGCACTGCAATATTCTGTGATAGTTTTTTACCATCCGACCTGATGTTCATTTTTTGTGGGTGTTGTAAAGCATCTCATCTAGGAACAAATCTTAAAATAAATTAACGTTTCCCGTATTTTGAATCTGAACAGACATTTACTAATTTCAGTGCAGACAGCTACACGTACAATCTGTTCTGGTGCAGCACAGTTTACTGGTGTTTCACGCCTATGCATCCCGGAATACATAATCATACTCAGCTTTCTGAAGTCTCGTGCTCAGATGCCGTACGACAAATCGTATGGTGTGTTCAAACACTCATTAATTTGAGCATTCATGCTGACCGAATGAAAAGACAAGGCAATGTTGCTTATCCACAAAGTGTTAACAGTACTGATTTGGCAATGGCCATCCCATCTACAAATCCACCTGTCTATCTCTTTATACCGAACTCTTGTTTTCTGAGTTATTTGACTAAATTTTGTGTACCTTGGTCTTGAAAACGTGACTTGGACCGGCGCTGAGAAAGATCTCGGTATCTGGATTAGAAATAGCCTGAAACCGAATAGTCATTGCCAGAAAGTCTTTACCAGGGTAAGCGGTATCTTGTGAATGCTAAGGAGAATATTTGGGCGGTTCTCTCTTAAAACGCTTCCCCGCATTATAAATAATTACATCCATCCAACTATAGAATACATGATCCCGGTTTGGGCACCATGGCTGCGTAAAGACATTGAATTGCTAGATAAAATTTACCATAACATTTTCCAATACCAAGAGTGAATGGCCATTCTGGGATCGACCGATTATACACAAAGATGAGTAAGGAGCGACATGATCCTAACATACTGCGGATGAAAAATCAACCTCTCCACGATTCGACAAAAGTCATTTACCCTAAGAATACACGAAATCATTCAAGTTGTCTCGTTATACTGCGATCAACACTCGATTTTAGACGTCATTTCTTCTCGGTACGATTTGCTTTCTGTGGAATTCACTATCTCAGAATATTATGAAGGCCCCTACGATCCGTGATTTCAAAACGAAACTGGATGCTTATATCAAAGAGCACTCCACTATCGAACCTGGATATTGACCCCATATGAACCCACACATACCAAACACCTCAATTGAATTTTGATTACACCCTCTGTATTTTTATATCTGTCATCCGATGGTACATGTAAAACGATTGTTTTTTTCAACTTAAAATCTTGATTATTGATTCTCGACTGAAACATAGGATGAGGATGCGCTAACCGGTGTTCTAGTTTCTCACTCACAAGTTATGACAACAACACATGGTTTTAAACAAATGCAGCTGAATTTAACCATGCCTCGCTTCATTTTATCATATTTTAATATTGGGATTTCGGTATCATCCCGCGTAGGAGTTTTCACGGTGGCATATAAATGAAATTACGATTCGTTCTACCCTGCAGGTGTTACTGCTATTTTTGACACATTTACAAACGAATGCCTCAATTGCAACAAAATTCAAAAATAAATTACCTGTGATGTTGGAATGCGGTACAATCATCGTCATTAGTCACGTGAGCTGATCGTATTCACCTGTTTTGTTGACCTCATCAATTATCTTACCACAATCAGTACCCCCTCCGGCGATTCGGCTTGTCAGTTCAACGAACGCGATGTGACAATGCGACATTATCACATAGCCCAGACAAATAGGTAGTTTAATCTTGATGATGTGATGTGAAATGTTACAACGTTGACAAGTTAGCGTGGGCTTCGCGAAGAGATCCCAACATTCTGAGTCTTAATCGTACCCCCCTGCTTGTGATGTCAGTACTGGTTAAACGTATTATCGTGGGGAATGCTGATTTTGTCCGTTTTAGGTGGTGAAAATTTAACCAAGCAGTGGGGATATTTTAAGGGGTCGAAACTGCCCCTCGTTATCAATGTGAAGCCACACGACGTTTATACTGCGCGCATGACACCGCACCATCCAGATTTACGAAGCATCATGTCAATTAATGGTTAATAACCTTGAAATAAATCACAAGCGATAAATGAAATTGAAAGAATTTGAAATAACGTGAAATTTTATTTTGAAAGTGTGTAGCAACTGCACCTTTCTATAATTACTCGTGTGTTTCCAGATGAGGATATAGATATGAGAAAGAGTCAAATAAGAAAGCATAAAAAGCCATACATGAAAACCTTTGTTGCATCAGGTTCGTGCTAAGAACCAGAGTGTTTAAATGATCAATGTGTGTTGCCGCTCACATCCCACTTTTACTTACCGCAAACGGTTTCTGACTGTTTTGTTTTCATCAAGTGGAGACAGATTAGTTTCAGTGAAACTTGAAACTGTGGAAAAGTGGTAATCAAAGTTTTCCTTGAATACCATTTTTGAATAGCGTAATTATACCGAACCACAATGTTAAAATACGAAATCACAAAGTGATTCTCGGACAAGCGCTCAAGAGAGATTCAAATGAGCAATATAATGTTATGCACTTAAGCCGTCATCCGATGGCGAGAGTAAGGTCAGATTCAATGAACCTTGAAACATTGGCAAAATGATAATTAAGCTTTATTACGGCAGAAAATTTGTGTTCCGTGTTTGCATCGATCGCATGGGCCTGTTTGGCCGTTCGAACAAAGCAAAAGTAACTACCACGCGATGTGAAATATCCTTGAGAATTCTGATGTACACGGATTATGACTCGGCGTAGAATCGAAACTACAGAACAACGGAGAGTAACATGTTATACATTATTTTGATATATGAATTTCATGTTGCAAATGCTTTCAAACGCAGCGTTCAGCGAATCGGTTTTCTACAGGTGGAGACAACAAGATCCGTTTCTTACAAATCGCAACGGTGTTCAACTACGAAATCAAATAGTATCAACCAATCAAAACGCATTTCCGTAGAGTATATTCACATTCATAGATGATAAGTGGGTACCACGTCTACAGAATGGAACATGGTCGTATTCCGGAAGGTTTACTCAACGGTGAGTTGAAATCAGGAAGTCGACCATTGGGCAGGCCGCACTTGCGGTACAAATAAGTTTGCAAACGAGAGATGAAAGCTCTTGACATTGGCCCCGCGAGTTGAGAAGAACATGCTCTTGACCGCTCACATTGGAGGCATTGTGTAAAGCGTCGTCTGCAAGCTAGGAGGGAGCAGATACAGCTCTTAACTGCTGAACGCAGATCACGCCGCTGGCGTGCAACTGATACCTATCGACCGAGTTCTGCCTATCGTTGCAAGCGCTGTGGGAGAGATTGTTACTCCCGAATGTTTATTCGTTCGAAAAGCTGTGGAACATGAAGAAAATCATGCGATTGTGATGTACATCCATGATCGACATCGACCATAGGAAGCCAACAACGATAAGTGGGTAAAAAAGGCTATGTTTTATATAACCCACAAAAATGCACATCGGGTCGGATGGTGAAAAATTATAAAAAAATTATTCATTCGCATCATCACACACACACCACACGACTGGTTTCTTGTCGTTTGTACTCATCAGGTAGGGACAGTAAGATCAGGATCCGCATGCGCTTGAAACAGTGGAAGAAGGGTAAACATGTTGCGCTTCTATGCCACTTTTGGATAAGGTTGGGACGACCAACCTGTTCACTCAAATATTGTTATAGATTATTGTCAAACGTAAAAACATACTTTTTCATATGGGCATCTAGTGATTTTTTAAAGCGTCAATGTTTTCAGATTGTACCAGGTGAGTAAATGAACTGTTCCACAACGGAAAACTACGTAAAGCAAATGAGCATTTGCGGCAGCTCAACCTACTTTGCTGATGCTGAAGTTTAGACGGGGGAACACGCAGAGGTGTGTTGCGGGAAAGATGCAACATATGGCTCTATGGATGGTTTATTTGATTAAGCTCTGTCCAAATGAAGATTAGCGCTCCTCGTTGTCGTCCGTATTGGGCTGAATGCAATTTCAATATTCTAAGTCGCATTTCGTATCGATAATTAGAAAGTCACAGGACGTGCTTTGTCACTCTGCGCGGTGGCGTTTCCCATAGTTGAATATCTTTTTTCAACCAAGGATCTCATGCTAATATGGCACAATCGATATGAGAGTGGATGTTGGGTGAAATCAGTTTGCAGATTCTATTACTGTCAAGCGAACCTAGGAGACCCAAGTTGCTTTCAACTTTGTTGGCAGCGAGTGGACATTGCATAAAATATGCTCGACCAATGCATCAATTGTTGCGTGTTGGCACGCGACATACGAATTGAATGCTTTCCGCTACCTCGTATGTACCAACGTACGTCAGCAACCCACTGTCTTGGCTTTTATTAGTTTACATTTTAACTGGCCAAGTTTGCGTAGTCCACGTTGGACGTTTGGCACATTTACTGGGGTACCCACAACTTGTGGTAATTCGCCACTTCTTTCGGCGTGATTAGATAGCGATGCTTTTTGGAAGGGGAATCGTTCATTACATTTTCACGTGAAAGTACAAACCCATGTGTTTTCAAATCTTGATTGACGGTTGTATGTCGGGTGTTAGGGATTAAACACTGTTTGGCAGGCAGTGTGGCGTGAGAGTTCTGAGTCATCATCATCTCATCATTACTAATAGGCTATTCTAACAATTGCGCTATCGGGCAAAGACAAACATAGATATTACTTTTTACAAACACAATTCTATTTGGACACATGTGTCTCGTTGGAACGAGTGAATTACAAAGCCATTGATGGTAAACGCTGATTAGCCCAATTGCACTCCTCAATTTATGATCATCACACGTACTCTATCTCGCTTTGCGAATTCCTATGTGGTATTTTGTCACGCGTTGTTTTGCCATTCAGAACCAATAGTTATATCGAACCACTTGTGTATAGTCCTCCGCTAAAAAATCTGCCCATGCGCATCTCGTCTTTGAATATTTTCCCGTATATGCGTAGTGGAATTCGAATCAATGTCCACTTCACAAAAATGTAGCCTAGTGAACACTAGCAAGAAATCACATGTAGCTAAAACATTCCACACTGTGGAAGGTAACGCAAGAGCACTTTGATAATATCGTCCTCCATTATCATAAAGTAGAAGAGGATACACTAGGAGGTATACGAAAACATGTCACCATGTTTTTGCTTTGTGGATATTGCACCAATAACTTATTAATCGATGCAAGTCCCCCATCGAGCTTACGTATAACGCTTACAGCTGGATAGTTAGTAAATAGTTATTGAGTATGGTATCGGTGTTGCTGTTTCCTTGCTGCATAATTATTGAACGTACAGATCAATGTACGGTTCCGGCGAGTAACGCGGAGTTAGGATTAAGTTGAATCTCCATTAGAAATATGGGATTGTAGCTTGGAAGAAACGTTCCTCATTCAACTGAAAAATGAAAGTGAACATTAATGGATATCCGTTTTTAAACCTACCAAGCACTCTAGTTTTCCACACATTCTGAGTGCATGACTGGACAACAATTATGCTCCACTGCTCACATTCCATGCCTTTTACTCCACCATAAGAACACAGCGAATTTTAGAAACTTCAAACCTTCAGTCGCAGACATACAATCTGATGTATACGGGACAATATCGAATATTCCTTCAGCATGCTTTATTTATCGTGGTGAATTAGTTTGCTCACTAATCAAATTAGATTGCAACCAGTGCAACTCTCTGATCCCTCCCTTTTAGTCCCGATCAATATTCGTAGTTAGTCTGAAAGCGTTTTATTGCTAGCGAGTGGCAATTTAGACGCGATACAAGACAAGCTCGTTCCACTAGTTGAATCGAATCCGACGAACACGACAGCAGTGTGCATGCACATTCGTTCATGAAGTTATGTTTCAGCGTGGCACACCGGGACAAATTAGATGTGAAGCACGATACTGTTTGTTACAAAATGTAACGCTTGCGCACCTGTCCAATCACAAGAATACGATTGATCGCTACCTCGCCACGCTATTTTTAATTTGTTACGACTTCCATTCACATGCCTGACACGCGCAGAGAATTCTCTAGCCGGATGCCACACAGGAGAGGCGGTAGCTACCACACTGAACACCCCTCTGGAGCAATCACAGCCCATACACACGTGTGTGTTTGTGCGAGTGCGTTTGTGCATGTGGACACACTTCCACTTTCGCCTTGGTTCGATACAGTTACACCCCCTCGGTGGTATTTCGGTCTACGCAAAGTGAATACTGCACTGTCATTGGATTAGAGAAAATAGATTAAGAAACAAACGATACACTGCAACCATAACGTGACTGTCTCACGGACTAAATCTTAGCCGTGGTTACGGTACGGCTACTTCTTGGTACAAAGCTGTCCATCAATAGAACGGAGGCAATTTGAACTGTCTGGAGAGAACACACACGACCTGTTTGGTGCGAACATTGTCCGGTAAACGAGTTGCTACAAAGTAGTAATAGAGTACCCATTTTTCTCGCTCACACACTCACCCGGCGAACAATGAGTTCCGGTATATACATTCTTCCCGGTACCCAAACGTCGTTTGCGAATTTGGAATCAATCGAGGGACGAAGTAAGAACGCGGAAGATAAAGAAGATTATTATTCATCCGCATCGGGTGTTGGATACAATCCTCGTCGATCGGAACTATTGGGTCTTATTCCATATCAATTGTTTAACCCTCAAACTTCACCCCATCCGGCCGTTCATAACGAATCCGTGGACCCGAGTACATTATGCATATCAAATTTTTGTGGTTGGCCCCTATCATCAAGTCCGAAAGATGCCACTCGAAATCCATCGGTTGACAAGTCACATTTGGGTGTTAATAGTTCTAGTTCACTTTCATCCGAAAGGAACTCAGATGGAACTCTATCATATGTGGTCGCAACGCATCCCACAATTCAACAAAAGAAACCGGATTTACATCGTCGCTTCCTTGGGGATGCCATTGAATCTGCGGACGCGGAAAATCAGTTGGTGTCGAAATTCTCGGATGCAGAATCGTTTGAACGTAAAAGAGCATCCGTTTCCGGGTGAGTTACATGTTCGATCGGAGTTTATTATAACTGATGTTTTTCAAATTATTTCTCGAATCGTTTCATATTTTATTATATTCTTGAAACGCCACTATTGCCATTTCTACCTTTCTTTGTAGAGTGTCACTAATAACAAAATGTTTTATTATTTAGGTAACTTTTGGCGAATGAGGTTCAACAAACTCAACTCAGCAATTGCAACTGAAAACAAATATATGTGTAAATTTTCACACAATAATTCCGAGCTAGTTAAACGAAACAGAGCCAATAACAATCATTGACTGATTGATGCAGTAAGATAAGTTATACGCGAAGTGATTTTTACGAAGTAGGTTGCGTATAGAAGAAGGAGGTGCTGGCATTTATAAGCGTGCGCTCCAGGGTGAAAATCTATTTAATTCGACACTGTTATCCCAATGAGTAAAGTCTGGTCTACAGACATGGTTGTACCCTATTACGTCAGCGCCGCCTGCGGTGGCTTGGTGCCATGGTCTATGATGGAAAATGGTCGTATTCCGAAAGATCTACTCTACGTGAGTTCAAATAAGGAAGTCGACCATTGGGCAGACCGCACTTGCGGTACAAAGATTTTACAAAAAGAGATATGAAAGCTCTTGACATTGACCCCGCAAGCTGGGAAGAACTTGCTCTTGACCGCTCACTTTGGAGGCATTGTGCAAAGCGTCGACTGCAAGCCGGGGAGTAGCAAATACAGCTCCTGGCTGCTGAACGCAGATCACGCCGCCGGCGTGCTACTGATGCAATACAACAGAGTTCTGACTATCGTTGCAAGCGCTGTGGGAGAGATTGTTCCTCCCGAATCGGACTGTTTAGTCATTCAAAAAGTTGCAAAACATGAAATTCATGCGATGTGATGTACATCCATGGTCGACATCGACCGACGGAGGCCAACAACAACAGTACATCCCAATGAGTGGACTCAACCACAGGGACTCGAATTATTTGTCTAAAAAAGACTAACTCTCTGTTTTAAGTTCGAATGATTGTAATAAAAATGCGAACCTGGATCAAAATGATTTTCTGATCAAATCCGCCACGAAAAGGAGTATTATGGTTTGCAAACCAACTTAACAGGCTTTATATTCGCAAAATATGTGTACCTTTGCATGAATGCACAAGTTAAGAGTTGAAAAAGTGCCACGGGGTATAATAAATTCAACTAAAAGCAGATAGAGATTCTGGTTGCTGTAAGCATGCAATCTCGATTGCAAAATGTTCCCAGAATTAGATTACCTGTGTCGAGCCAAAACTTCGAGATTTTATCTGGTCCTATCTTAACCCACTTCGAACCATTGACTAGGCGGCACCTTGCTTGGATCCAGCTTTGTGATGATACACTGATCGTTATGTTATAAAAATATAAAATAGGAATCCGATGAAAAAATTCCTTGCCTAGTCAACCAACCAATGTTCGCGATGGTCTTTCTCCATATCACTTGTTCATCCAACTTTACCCCATTCGACCTTGTAATGTAGTAATCGATTATAGGACTGTATCAAATCAGAAACCTTGAGTTAAGCGAATTACCGCGTGGTCTGTTTACATTTATCCACTACATCAATTCTTACGCATATATGGAAGACAATGGTCTACGAATATCTACGGTTCACCCATTATTTTGTGCTGTTGTGTTACGATGATATCAGAGCGTCATTGTGCGATCGAAAAACGGGAAATATTTCACCGTGGTTTTCGACTACTGTAAGATTGCTACTCGTTGGCTATTATCGGCATATTGTCTCATCTAAGAAGCAAGGTGCAACAATTAAATGTTAAAGAGATATGTACGGATTAACTGGGTGACAGCCAACGGATTCCGCTCAACTACTCAGTGTTATTGTTTGTGTTGACACGTAATCTAAGCGTGTTTTTGCGAAGCTGGTGTTTAGCTTGAAGACCCAGCTGGATCATCCTCATCCTCATCGATAAGTTCATGAAAGAGACCACTTTATTGCTACCGTTAGATTGCGATGTTCCGCGATGCTGCAATCATTGCACGATTATGTCCAGAAATAAAATGAGGAAGAGGGATGGCATCATCAACGATAAAACACATGCAAACTGGTTTTGGGTTTATGTATATCTGACGTACGAAAACCACCCAATTAGCGAGATTACATAGGATGAGATCTTCTATATGTTTTCAAATACTAGAAATTGTTATCTTCGACGTTCCATTTGATTCGCCACAAAGTTGCTGAAGTACACCATCGCCACCGTTAAAGTAACCAGTTTTGATTTTGACATTGAGGATAAAATACATTGTCATCGACCTCCTTTGGTATATTCCCACGTATGTACTTCTAAAATTTAGTTATTTTTTTATATCTATTGATTATTATTTCATCGTTTTCATCTGTTAAACTTCAGACAAACCGAGCTACCAGCAGATTCATTTCGCCGTCAATCCACAGGCTCAATTTCTCACGTATCCTCTGAACAGCGAGTGCCAGGATTTTCACCTGCGACTACAAGACGTATTGCGACGAATTCTAACACAGTTTCAACTAAGGCACCCCCCAAACAAAACTCAACTTCCGCACGCATCCCAACTTATCCTAATCAATACAACAAACGTATTTCTAAACAAGATAATACACGATCACAGTCTACAAATTCTGCTACAAATGCTTTATGCCGCTCATCGTACATGTGTCGTAAATGCCGGGCCCACGGCAAACTGCTTCCTGTCAAGCAACACAAAAGAAATTGCCCATTTCGTAATTGCACATGCCCTGTATGTTCCCTGGTAAACTATGGACGCCATATCGTGGCGAAGCAGATCGCACTCTACCGTGATCAGAAAAATCATCACACTCCAAACGCTACATCAGATTCAACGCGCAAACTGCCGAACGGTCACAAACAAAACGAACCTCTGGTCGTGGATGTGGTCCCTGCCCACGAGACTTCTACATCGTATTCTGTTGCGACAGACAAATGCAGTGAATCTGTGTTGGAGGAGGATGGACCGCACTGCCGCAGATGCCGAAATCACGGGAAGAATAATCCATGGAAAGGACATAAGAAAACATGTCCCTATCGCTATTGCATTTGCCAGCAATGCATACTGATCTCATTGCGAAAATCCAATGAGAAAAATTTAAGTGAGTGTGTTTTGACTGTAAATACATCATGTCGTGCTTCTTTTGCTTCTGAGCTTGGTAGACCTGTGTGCAACTGTTATGTTCTTTCGTTTCAGATAATATTTTGTTGTTGTATTAATATCGGATGAGCAAATTTTAATGTCTACTACCGAGAGCTTTTGATCACGGTTTTTCTATCCATCTGTCAACTAATGATTTAAGTATTCCGTAGGGAAGTTGTGTTAATTTTTACACATTACAGCATGCCATTGCAACAATTGCAACGTCTTCAAAGTGTAACTTAGGCTGAAACGAATCGTAACGCGTGTCAATATATCGTACATTTGCTTTCATTGCTTATTATAATTTATGCTTAATTGAACTTCCTTCTTTTATCACTTTACAGGAGAAGTTGTTCAGGAGTATTTTGATGATCGTGTTGAAAAACGAGATCGATTCCCCGCGAGCAAATCCTCGCGTCAGTCGTTCTCCACCGCTCCCAATTCGTTTGATACGCGCACAAGACAACGTTCCGTTGGCTCCGCGGGCTCCGTCGGCAATTATTTCGAAACGCTTAACGGGCAAATGCCATTTCCTTCGTTCAGTTTGACATCCTCGCATTCTCTTTTGTCTCATTCGTACCTATCCAGATTGACCGAGGCATATAATCAGACGAGGATGGTATTACCTCCAGGCCTGAGCAACGGCGTTAACGCAGCTCATCAAAGTGAATCAAATGTGGCGCAGTCTTTTAGAACTGCATCAACCTTGGACCCACATATTAATCAACATGGCCAAGATTTGAAACTACCTGATCTTGCGTCACGGACTATGACTAAAGATTCACCACCGATGGGAGTGAGTTATGCTGATCAGAATCTAACCAATATTCGTAGTGTGGACTTGAGCAGAATCAGCAATGAGAGTAGTCTCACTCATTTTGCAATGCCGTCCCAACCGCATGGAGTGAACTTTGACGGAATGCTTCCTTTGGGTGATACTAATCAACCGTCGACCATCGGTAGAGTGTTAGATTACAATAACTACGACACAAACCACAATGTAAAATCATTTGATTCAGGCATGGCACAAAATTATGGCTGTACAGATAATGCTCACTCATTCGCTCTTGGTCATGGTGTTACCGACAACGGTTGTGTTATTCAAAGCAACCTGCAGTCCACAAACGAATCTACATCAGGTACGTGGATGGATAATTCAACTCACCATTCGACGAAGAATACGCGCGACAAGGTGTTCCGTAATTTGGTCGAGAATGCTACTGGGACACAACAACAATATCGCGCTCCGCAAGATTTATTCAATCTTCCGACTGCACAAACCCTGAATGAATTCGAACAGTTTAGACTATGGGGAAACACTCCCGTGTTCGAACGAAACGATGTCTCAGTGGCGCCGTCGAACTGTGAATCATCTCAAACTTGTTTAGCGCTCGGCTCATCTTTCGAAAAATCGGATTATCAGACACGAGCTGCGGCATTTGCTGCGGCTGCTGCCGCCGCCGTTGCGTTCCACCAAGAAGTTGCACAGCATTCGAATCGTCAGACCGACTACACGGCTACTAGCAGAATTTCTGGTTTCGATGTCTATCGACCTACCGATGGCTCCAACGTAGCGCACCCGACTGATCCTTTTCAACATGGTTTGTGCTATCCACAATTTAATTCAATGCCGTTTTTCCAACCGATTGAATTTCAACAACCGGTAATTGATCGAAATGCTGAACTTTGTCAATCAGGATCTGGTTACGAGGTGTCATCCACCTTTCCACAGTTGGATGTCAACATGAAAAATTCCTCGTATTATTCCGAGACAGAAGCGCAAACTCAGTCGTCTTCAATGGACCAGCAAATCGTTCCCGGGTCTGGTATTGAGAAGAGCTGGCGTTTGAAAAAAGACACCCTATCAGAACTACAAAATGGGGTGCAAGAGGATTCGGGTTGTATGGGACTCTCTTACACGGCCGATGACAATTCACAAGTGCCCCACAATTCGACATTCGGGTTAGTCAACGTTGCAAAATGTGAAGAACAATGTTTCTCAAGTTCATCTGAAGTCAAGCTGCAAGAGACCACCCCTAGGTTTGAAACGGACACTTTCATGGATGAATCATCTACTACGTTGGAGCTTGTTCCCACAACGTCAAAACATGTTCCCAGTGGGCAATCCACATTGAGTCATGAACCGGCACCTACGACTGAGGACATACCACGTATGCAGTGGATCAACACACCTTAAATGTTAAAAGTAAGCACTAACCACTAACATTTTATCTGGTATTGTTTTCAAGGTCATACTGAATGACATAACTTGTACACGTTAATGTTAGTAAGGGATAAGCGATTAAAGCTTCAAAATACTTGTCACTAGCTTTTCTTTAAGTGTGGCCAAAAAACGATAGGCATGACAGGCGCTGTGGGTTTTTAAAGTTTACCAAGATAATGAACGTCTTAATTTTTGTGTTTAGGCTGCCGTTTGAATCACGGTCGTTCATGGCCATCATAAGGATGCCTGTCTAGCAAAGGGAGCTGGGATGGATTATATTTCATATTTCCCTCACCAAACCGCCAAAAGCAGACAGGACAGATATGTTTTAACACTCTGGTCGGGATCACAGACTGTTCACTTATATTTTAGGCTTCTCTCGGTCCCCATTATACGTCTGATTATGGCGGCGAACTGCGGTTAAAGCGCATCCGCATAAACGACTTGCTGCGTGAAGGTCTTTGCTTTTGAATGGCCTCACTTGAATGGCCCATGGTACCACCAGGTTCGCGTAAGTTCTCTCTAGTGTATACACGCTTTGGTGTAAAAAAATCTGAAACGGATTGACTACAGTTTATTCCGTGCTGGGCGGGTGAAACTGTTCTGAATTATCTACCACCAGGTTTGTAACATCACACATTCAAATCTAATTTTTTGGGGGTAAACTACAACGAAACAATCTATCCGGTAAATTGTAGAGATTCATCTTTTCATTTAAACTTTTAATCTCACTGCCTCTTTAAAGATGTCTTTTGGATTTGTGCTGCGCGAATGACTCGTTCTCACTGAAAATCATTCTACCCGATGACATTGTCCCAATTGTTCTCATTTGCCTAAAAATATACCGTTCATGTCTGCTGTTACAAACACGTGCTAGAACACTGTTACTTAGCCAACTATTTTTCTTCCTTTTATGGTAAACTTTTCCAAAGAGGTTTGTTATGGGTAGTGTTTCGTTTATTCCAGCAAGTCTTATAGTTTGGTTAAGAGAAAGGCGACTCGTGAATGGATACATTTTTAGTGACGCGTGTGCATTAATGTCCACTATGTTACCGGTCACCTTGTTGTTTCAACCCCTTTCGGTGTCATTTTTTCCATTAACTGCAATTGCACCCCAGAGGAACAAACAAACAAACAAACGCACCTATTTTCCTAGGTGCTTTGGTTGTTTGGTTTCGCTAGCTTTAGCCCCACATGGATTGAAACGGTACCAGAATATGCGACACCAGGATACTCTGGTCTAGGTGGAGTGCTTTTGATCCGCCCATTGTTTGTTTACCTAGTTTCAGAAAACAACCTACATTATTGTTGCACACTTTGAAAAATATAATTTCGAGGACATCGAAGACGTATTTTCGGAAACGTGAACAGGAAGATTGTGAGTGAAACTCCTCATAAGTGTGATGCGCTCCCGTGTATAATCTATATCTCATCTCATGAACTTTAGTGTCACCGACTCGCAAATTTTACATGAGGTTAATGCAGAATTATATACTCTCTCGTCTTGGTGTCCTTTAATGGGAAATCTTTACCATCTTAAATTTTTAATACACAAACGTGTATGCTTCTCGAATCCGTTAAATGTGTGTATGAAAGCACAAGCCAGATCCAGGCAAAGTGCCATACAGTCATAGACTGCGCGTGGTCTAAGATACTGTCAGGTTGCCCAAGCCTAAACAGATATAAGAAAATAGAAATGGAAGTGAGACCCTAGCGTGTTTCAGCATACGGCTTACTACCGGTGGTCAATCAATTTCGCTGTGTCAATTTGTGTGACGCTCCTCCCCAACTGTTACAGAGCCGGTTGAAAAGAGTGGTATTTTATGCAGGTTGTGTTCATTTGTCAAGTCACCCAACTTTGCTGACAGAGGTGTAATCATATTCTTCAGTTGTTCCCGCTTTCTGTTCTCAACAAAATTTTGTGTTGATACTATCCAATTTAAGCTGTTCCGAGCGCGCGCCACATAACTAGATGATGTAATACTTTTTAACATGCCGAAACCATTTTTTCAATGTATAAATTTACGCCAGGTAAAGCAATGTAAATTTTGGATATTCCTCTTGAAGCGTTAACCTGTTCAGCATAGTTAGTAGCTAGTAAAATAACAACGGCCTAACTGAGGCACGCGATCGAAATTTTAGAGTAATGTACGCCAAAATCGAATCACGACGTTACAAAATTTCGTCGAGCTGGAACAAAAATCGATTTTTCTCTGATGTCCTTGTGGGTCACATTGATCGATCCGATGCTGACCTGATGTGCGAATGTTGCAAGGTGCTGGCGTGCAGCCACACCGAGTGCCCACATGACCTGCGAAACGTTGGCGGTGTGGCCTCAGCAACCCACGCTGATTGTGGTCGTGTCGGCGGGGACTGATCACACCTGTGGTAATTGAAAGTCGCGTTCGACATGTTGGAACATGTGACCAAAGTTCGTTAGGAGGATTTCGTTACATTCGAATGGCCACATTTATGTTTGCAAACAGCGCGGTTTCAATGACCCAGTGCGGAGTGGAAACAGTCCGAACTTTTTCAAAATTTCGCTTCGATGGCCCGGTTACCACGAGTTACTAGTGTTGTGTGCAAAGCCACTGGGATATGATGCCAGGTGGGATGAAATTCCACTGACATCGAGGAAAATTTTTACGTTTATTTCGAGAATCTAGCAGTAACACAATGGACACGAGTGTGGGTTGAATGAAGAAGAATAACCTAATATTAATGGTTGGGAGTTTGGGATCGTATTCTATCTATCGAATTTGGACATGAACTCACTGATTATTGTTAGTCTGTCCACACTCTGCGCCTAAATTTCTCATCCAGTAACATTCGCGCTGTTTGGTCAGAAACAGTAGATTCGTTTTCATGAAGTATGAGGTCGTGATTGTTTGAATCTCGTATACCCAATTGCTTAATCTGTGTCAAGTTCCAAACCGCCTATAGATAATACAATACTTCGTCGGTGTTCACATGTTTCCCCGTTATATTTGTCCCTATCAGGCGTTGGTTGAATGCTCGACTAATTATCAGTGAACACCAACCTGCCATACATAATCATGACATTCCATGAAACATCGCAACTAAAATAAAGTCAAATTAAATTGGTAAAAGTTGAGATAGTATTGGGTGTGTTGATATCATTCTCTTGTTACACAAAACGAGAAACTGCTTGTATCAATGGCATGCTGAATTTTTAGTGAGCGATCATCATGCGCCCTACTTATGGTTGCGTAACATTGGGGAGGTGATAGCGGTAAAACGAGCTGGAAAACCACTATCATTTGGCTGTTGTGTATTGCAACTTCAGAGGTTATGAGAACTACAAAACCTGGTCATTTCAATAAGTTTGGCCGGCTGTCTTGGATCGCTTATTTGAGGGTTGTGTGCTCGCCTTATTTTCCGTTAGCTACGTTTCATAAAATGTATCTTTTTCGAACATCTTACCTATTGTAGGGAGGTCACACTTTCGCATCACGCGGTCCATCATTTAAAGAGGTTCTGAACTTTCAGCACATTTTCAAGGAAAATAAAACCTGAGTGCATTTTACCTGCTTATCCAATGAATATACGCAGGACTAAAATGATTATTGATTGCTTAGGTGCGTGATGGTCGAATTCACCAAAACGCTACATTGGTTAAGCTCTCATTTATTCAACATAGTCAAAAATAAAATCTGTTCTCGAATATTCTGGGTAATATTTGCAATGTTTTATCATTCTAACGACTTTGTGTACCAACGGAACCAGCCAATTTGTATATTCTCATAGATTAGAAGAATGGAATTCACTCTCTTTGCACAATCGTATTTATTCGACCTTACATGAATGTTACTGATTAATTTTTGACATTTGTTTCAGGTTTTTTGGTACTGAGCGCCTCCCATGTAATAATAATGAAAAACGGAAATCCCTCATGAAACTCCACCGTTCTTCTGCACAAGTCCCTCCCAGATTCGTAGCTTACCTTCCGTACTTGTGAATCAGAGGCCCATTTCATTTTCAATGAACATTTCCTCGGAAATCCCGTATTCATCTTTTAATGAATGATTTGTGGTTTCGGTTTTACACAAGTTTTCATGGCTATTAATTGAAATTATACCGCTATGTCACAGCTTGTTTGTTCTGTCGAACGCTGAGAATCGTTTTATGAGAGCCGGTTGTGTAGTTCCAGCCGTTTCCGTGGGGATTGTTATGGTTAACTTGAAACTTATTTTAAATTATTGACAGTTAATGAAATGGATTTCCTGAAGGATATTTCAATGGAATTCATATTTCACGAACAAAATCCCCGTATCGCTTTGTACGATTGTGCTCTCCTGCGTGGGCCAACGATTTCGTCCATAACATTCATTGCGATGTTATCACGTGCTCTTATGGTTGCGGTTTTAACTACCAACAATTCCGCCAGTTAGTTTTAAGAATGAAGAGGACAATCATTAAAGGTAAAAGTGAATCGCTGTAATGGTAACGCTACAACGAGACAGATCGAAAGCTTGTCCTTCATTAGAGGCCACCGAATGTATCATGGGAGTAACTTGCTTGACTATCCTCGACTTTACTTTGAAAGTGATCAAGACCTGGCGGAAATTCCTCACTAACTTTCGGTCTCGTAACACGTTAATGTTTCACGTTTTATTCAATCCTCACCCTCTGTTCACTATCATATTCTCCTACACAACACATGGTTTCTCGTGATAAACGAGTTCATAAATAAGATTGTGCATGTTCTACCCAGTACTATATAGTTTCCTGCCTCCTTAATAATCACTGGGGTGATGTACAGGTTAGTAAATGAATTGGTTATAGTTGGCCGATTCCCATATCTATGAATGTCAATTAAGTCCATGCTGGTCATCAGTTTATAGGACAGTGATATGCTCAGCCTCAACATTGTCTGCATTGACACCAAACAGGTCTTCACTAATGGAGTCATAGTACTTTGACTATTGCATTTTTACTGTTATAATTGTTTAGCGTGGCCTCACAATACACACTGTAAACATAAGATGTTCCCACCATCGCGGCTGGTGGAATTTAATTCCGACCGGATTTGGGGCAAGGTATAACAAACTCTACTCGATAGCGTGAGGGATTAAAAGCGATTTCAAGATGTAACACTGTGCCCATTAAAAAATTTCGTAATCATGCTGTTAGAGAAAATTATTGGTAACGTTTCGCTTTCGACATAGAACCCTCGTCAGACCATTGGTGCCAGTACGAACAGATCAAATTGCATTTACCTACCAATCCTTAGCTGGCTAAGAAATATACAGGCTACGGTGGGCGCTGAGATTCTTAAGATTGGCAAGCGATATTTAGATCAATTGACGCACTCCCTACGTGCGGTTTATTCTCCTAATTGTTTTGGTCTTGTGCAAGTGTTAATGACATCTGATCACTGATTAGCTTGATTGGCTAATCTGCGCACACACAAGGGCTCGTGCACGTTAATGTTTATCCGCAGCGGAACAGGACGCCAGATTGTGGATATGTCAGCCATCCAACCACTTGACCTCATTCTTACCAGCATTGATTTCAACCGCCTCAGCGTGAAGTCGTTCCGTCTATGGTTTTACCATCTCGTCTTATCACTTCTACGTTATCAAGATCAACGCTGTGACCTGTGTCCAGCACGTGCTCAGATAGTGATGAATCTCTGATCCGTGACTGACATTCACTGGAATTGCGTAGCTGCTTACCGATTCGCTTTTTGTGTTTGCTTAACCTGGTACAGAGTTCACTGGAAGTTTTCCCTACATATATTCCCGATCAACCTTTGCGAAAGATTTTAAATACGCAATTCGTCGCGCATCCCGAGAGTATACTTTACATAACATGCGATAATAAAAAACGGAAGGTTCTCCCCTTTTTATACATTACTAGTATACCTGCGTTATTTCGGATTCTACTAGTTCCTTGAGATGGAGCTGTAACGCGAGTTATAGAAACTGTTGCTCACCAATCCTTTTTTGTTTTTGGCTTTTAATCAGGCTCCTAGGATAACCATGTGCAGTAAGCTGACATATAACGTTTCGACCGGCTCGTTTTTTATCAGTAGCATCGCTGCACAATTGTTCAATTTTGTAGAACAGCGATTTCGCAACTGCATTAAATACCGTTTTGGGTGCGCAGAAAAATATCCCGATACCGCGAACGTGTCGATTGGCTTACGATAGACCGTAGTTCTAATTTCCCCGTTCTTTCGCTCGAGACATTCAAAGAATTGAAGTGTCCCGATCTGTGAAGGTCATCTCTGTGTTGAGTGCTTTTCTTGTTACTTTTTGAGCGCTCGTTGTGTCCACACTGGTGAACAATACACTGAAATTGAACCTTGTCATCATTTCATTATCCTCAAGCGCTATGGTATATAAGCAACGGACGAAATCAAACGAGTTCTCAATGAAAGAATTCGTGTTGTCGACTAGCGGTTCAAACAACTGGGATTGATGCTTAGCTATTTCGTATTTTGGAGATCCAACACCATCTAAGATAGGCCGCATGGGGATGCCTGCATTATTTACCTTTGAGAGTCCGTAGCACCTCGCGGTGTGAGCAGATTTGGGGTAAGGCCTAAACCACAATCCTTGGCCAAGTTTCTCCTTAATTCCGCGAAAGTATCTTGAATTCACCCTCTTACGGTTATTCAGTATCGTCGTAACGCAACAGTTGTCGATATCTTCATAGGGAAATTAAACAAGGCCCAACTCAGTCTTATTTTTATAATAATTTTTTGTACATATCACAATTGCGTTGTCTTTGTTGGCCTATGAAATGCATGTTGTTCATCACGCCTAAGGTCAATCTTTTCTGGGTGTTTTTGGATTATATCAACTGTCCAGTCGCGCAGTTATTCGCCTGATTTTCCGGTAGCTGATTCAAGGTAGGTTCCAAGCACGGAATGACATCATCAGCTTTTAAAACCATTGTGCTTAGTAAGAAGTCTAAACCTGTGTATCTGAACGGTCTCAGCGCCCAAAGTGGCCTATGCAGTTATCATCCAGCTTAAAATTGGTTAGCTGAATGGAATTTAAACCTGATCTCTCTTCGTGGTGAAACTCTTGGTCGGACAAAGCTTCTGTTTCAGAAACGAAACGTTACCAAAAATCTGCTCTAACCGATTCATTGCATACATTCTTTTAATGAACATGGATTCCCGACAAGTCTCAAATATATTCAAAAACCTTGCTTACTTATGTAGGAATTTAGCATTCCCGTTCGGGGTTACGACGATGACGAAATATTTATGGTTTAAAGTACCACTAATAGAATGTTACGGTAAACAGTTAATTCCGTATACTAAATGGTCGAACAACAAGGTATGGTAACACACACTGAAATTAGATTACGTTGCGCATAAAGTCACGAAGAAGTAACCGTTTGATATGAACACGACCACTTTAGTTTTAAGTTCGCCCAGATCATATGTTTGGGTATATCTCGAAAGTTAAGTGTTCTAGGGAATGCAAATACGAATTAAAGAACCTGTATCGTGTACAGCTCAGGCTAGAATGAGATACAATCATTTTATAATCATAGGTACGAGAGTTCAGATTGCCTCTTCTTGGATGGATCTTGTACAGGATGGATTGCCATATGGATTATTTTCTACTATAGGATTAAATCTCCTCTAATTTGTCAATGAATGAAATCGAACGAATCTAGATGAATTATCCTTTCTGGGCCGCCAATGCACTGCAAAGAAGAACTCGGACCTACCTTGACATTACTAGTTTCTACCCTCAATTGACAGCTACTCATATAATTTAAGTAGCGGTTTATCCGAAATATTTATCGCAATCGTGTCTCATCGTGACATGTCTCCAAGCTCACTCTAATTATTCTTGTCTGGTTAATTTGGTGATCGGACATATTGATTCACAGGCACACCCTTCATACCTTAAAACTGGCTGAGATCTAAATAACCAATGAAAAGATGAAGGACGTATTGTTTACCTTATCGGAGATCGATCTGGACACGTTCTTCGTGGCACCAAAATGTTCGGACTTTAATATTGGATAATCGTTGACGATGTTCGTGTTAAACTGGATAGTATTGAATTCAATTTGGATAGCAAGTGTGGTTATTTCGGTTCGTCATGAACCTTTGACCTCTGATTATTTCAAAAATTTCGATGAAGCGCAAAAACGAACGCAATCCAACATGTGTCCATATTTGCTTCAAGGATCGAAGCGAATACCAGTCATTTGTTGGATGTGCCATTTTCCGTATGGATTAGCTCCAAAGTAAGAAACTATTCAAGTGTGTGAAGTGAATTCCATCTACATTGCCATTCGATTTTCATATCAAACTATTTGAATGCATATTGGATCTTTTACATTTCGTTTTTTTCATTACCTTTGCTCTCTACTAAATGTACTCGTGCCGTCTCCACATGAAGATTGTAAACAGTTAAAAACCGTTATGGGGGTGAACACAATAGGAATTATGTACAGCTTTATGTGACTCGTATTCCACGCACGTATGCTCAACCACTTTGTATAACCAAACGCCTGTCCGGGCCTTGCCGATTTCTCTCTGAGCATCACGGTTTATTGTAGCAATCTTTTGTAAAAAATGTTAACTTATAGCTATGAACCAAGATACGTTTCAGGACGATTAAAATAAAATTTTCACCATGCTGGTCGAGTATTTATAAGGTGTATAGACAATCATAACATTGTTAATATGTGATCATGCTCAGAATGTTGGGAAATATTTCGTCATATTTTGGTGAGGAATTACATTGTACATTAATAGTAATACTGTGATGTTGGGTAGTTGATAGGTTTTAAAGTACGATGTTTGCAACCAATTTAAAGTATTTAATGCTGTTCTGCTACATTTTTTTAAAAATTCGTTTCAGCTGAAAGTCTGATGAACGAACGTTCACTGTTGTGACCATTCAGTTTTTACTATACAATTTGTGTGGTTATTAAATTCATTTCTGATATGGTATTCAATGCGTTTGCTCTACATTGTTCTGCGTGATGCCGACCGAGGCTTTGATTCAAGGAATGGCTTATTTTCACTTCGAGCAATCTTGGTATGCAGCATTGAACGTGTGAAGAGCGAACCACATCGTTAGTTTTTTCCTAATGTAATAATTCGAATTTTCTGCGATTAATATGTGCGGGACTATATATTCCATTGTCGCAGGTAATCGAGGACGTTTTTGAAACTCGACTATTTCACAATTTTAGAGCGAATCATTGGCTACACCTCCACTATTACTATCGAGACACCCGACTACGTGATATTTAATTTCTTTTAATAAGTTTTAATAAATTTGTGTATTTGAGAATTTTGTATTGTTCAATATAGCAATAAATACGCATATGATTGCTGCCCTGGCTACACCCGAAGTGAACTAATTGACAACCAGTGCGTCAGCGTGGAACCTAGTTGGAAAAACATGATTACCTATTTGAAAGATAAAGGACACACAAACACTGCAGAAGCGTTGAGTGGAAATACCGCGATCACGGATCTTGCAAGTGATCAACCGACAAAGGTGTACACCGCTTTCGTTCCCCTCCAGGACACTGACATAACCAAAGCGGAACTGGACTACACGGGGTAAGTTCCCACGAAACCGTGACATCTTCGCCAAGGTTTATGTAAATATGATCAAGATTCGAGATTCCAGATTTATGATTGAATACCGTAAGATATACGCATACGGGTTTAATAAATCAGACAGTTTTTCGAATAAACTAGCTACATGTTAGTAATAATGTGAGTTACTAGTGCGAATCGTATGTGTAAATAAAATGGCTACCTGGAGAACGTGTATCTTGGAATCATCATTTGGAACTTAGAGCTCGGGGGTGTTTTTATGGGAGAAAAAAGCAATGTGCTTAACAAAAACCACCGGATGAAGAGGTATATGAAGTAAAAACGTATAATTTCCAAGACCGAATAGGGACATTCACATTGCGCATGGTTCGTCATGGATTCATCGAGCTTTGAAGTGAAAACCACAACTGATTCCGAGCGTATGATTTCCTCGAACATGGTGCTCCAAGTGAAACAAATTCTAACCGAGAAAATATTGTGGCGAATGTCCGATCGATAATGTGGGATGCCCAAAGCCTTTGAATGCTTGCGTGTTCTAGTATGAGCATCAGTGTGAGTATATATCATCCTAAGCTTCTTCCAGTTGAACTCTTTCAACTTACTTACAAAAACGGGTTCACTGTAATGACTCAATTTCTGATGGTTGAGTATCAGAGGAAGCGAAAAAGTGATGAAATTATTAAAACGTGGTATTTCAAGTGTGAAGGTGCTGGGCGACGGGAATTGAGTTCAAAGAGATATTTCCAGGATTTGAGACGTTGCATTCGTTGATAGTCAGTCATTTCGCATTCCTGCACGCATATAAAAATCCTAAGACAAATTTTAGAGAATTGCTGCTGATATACACGTTTGAAAAATCTGCTGACTATTTTGTTTGCTTTGTGATAAATTAATTTGACCAGCGCAATATCCTTTTGTAACAAATAACCCTAGCATGAGCGAAAATATAGTTGTACTCACATCCTCTTCATTTACACACCACATCTGATTTCTGCTGTTTGCCATCATCAGGTTCAATGAGACTTGAAACGGCGGTGAAGCTATACATGAATGTCACTGTTGAATGGGGTTGATACAAAGAACTACGATGTTAAAATACCGAATCACAAAGACCAGGAATCACTTTGGGCTTTTCGGTCCGCGAGAACATACTTGATCCCTCGCCAAACGGGCCGATTGATAAGCACAACAATGCGTTTAAGCAAGCAAAAGTACTCGAAGCTTGTTTAAAGATGATCGTAGATTGACAATTGTTTTCAAACTTCCGCATATCCAAGCACATAATATCATTCGATTCTGGCATGCTTTGATACTTGATGTAATAAAGAAACCTGTGAAATGCACGCACATGTAAAAACTGGGACAGTTTCAATGTCTACGTTGAAGGAACATTTCATCTGGTGTTGTAAAATTTGTGAATAATAAGCATTTGTCTTCTAGCATTAACGAATCAATAATCTTCTATCTTTAAGTCGCGACAACTCCGCGAGAATGTTGATCACAAGTGGGAGGATCTACTCAAACAGCTTCATAAATGGACGTTCAATCAAGAACGAGATTGCCGTCCCGTTGAAAATCACCACCTATTCTAACGGAGTGAGTCGGGACCTAAATACCATCGGTTTTTAAATAAACATTTGATTTCAGAGATTCTTAAACGAAATAAATATTTTGAAAGATGTTTCTCTAGCAACCCCTCAAATAGTTCACATACAGGGACACAAAATATTTGAATATGCCATTTAAAAATCTAAGTTTATACTAGTTGAAGCATTTATCAATACCGAGAAACGACTCAAAATGTTATTCGCATTCTCGCAGGTTACAGTGGCTCTAGATTTTTTAAAACTTATGAAGGAAGAATTGCATGTGTCGACTGTGGTGGATTCTTGGATCATTTAATAAAATCTAAATAATATTGCTTTCGAATGAAACGTTGAAAAACAATAAGGTGTAGGTTTCGGGAATGCGATGAACAATGAAGCCAATCGAATGGTAACGAAACTCGAAGCGAAAAAGCGTTTGAAATATTTTAATTTGTTTGTTACTTGCGAGTAGTTGCAACGACTGAAAAGCGTTATTTTGATTAGGACTGAACCAAGGCTCTTTATTTCTATGAGGTAAGTGCTTTCCAAAAGTGTATACAAAAACTTATTATATGGATCCCGATTATTTCATAATTCTCAACAATTGATTTCTGTAATATCCGCTCCGTTTCTTCTCCTTGTCAGTTAGTATGATACCAGATTGCAGAGATTCTCACTGTTTTACGCATGGTGAATAATACCGTTTTCTATTTCCCAAGTCATGTCCAATTTCTACTGGTTTATCATGAATAGCTCTCGTTCATTGAATGTCGGTTGATTGCGAGTGTGGATCACGAAACAACAACCGGTGTCGTTCACTTCGTGGATGGTGTGAGTTTTGCGCTTGTTTGTTTTGGTTTTTCCGGAGCATCGGTAATTGCTTGTGCATATAACCAGGCCGCGCAGTCTTGTTCTATAATATATATATCCTTTTGTTTTGAGTCCATGTGTTATAAATGCTTATCAGATGCAAGGCCTCAATTTCTATGATAGTAGCGTTTGTCGATATCAGATTGATGCGAACAATGATTTTTAAAGATAAATTAATATGAAACGCCATCCATGTACACTTTATATTTAATGTACTATACCTTACCAGGAACAATGAATAAAATTGATGTGATTTAACCAGTATAGTCACTTGCAGCATCTTACGTCCCCGGATCCAGTTGTATTGACCTGCTAATATGCCTTGGTAAAAACAATCAACTGTGAAATTTAGATCACTCTGCTGAATAAATGTAACTGAGAGATTCTTTGAAAAGTTTTCAAAATGTCAAATTTACACAAAAAATATTCTGAATTAGTGATGAATAGTTGGAGCGTGTTGCACAAAGGATTTCTTACAATATACTCATGGCATATGTATGTATGTATGCGAAATGACTTAGCAGGTCTATCGTCAAAACGAAATTTGTTAGCTGTTTTTGAAGTGTGTCCGACCATAAATTCGTCGCTGGTTACCTTTGTGTTTTCGGCTCAATCTTCGCCAGTTTTGTAGAAGTGTTACCAGAATATGCTTTCATTTCCCAATAAATATTTGAGGCTTATTTGCTACGGAACAATACTTAGGTTGACAACGATTAACTTCTTAACCATGACAACGGGGTTACCGATAGCTTTGCTTTCAATTGAACTTCAGAGCATTACTCAATCGGTTAGAAAAGGCAGTGCGAATCGGGCGTTCGGACGTCGATCTTTATTTTATCTTTTTGAAAGTCGATCAACGTACGCAAATGACTGTTAACCTATACGTCACTGAGTTAACCATATACACCGTCGTTTCTTATTAATCATCATTTAAATACCAACAAATTTGAGCCCTGAGTTCCGATTTGCATAATAATTCGGTCAGTTGCGATATTTATTAGGTGGAGAAAGGGTCTTCTATTCCGGAAACTACGAAAATTCTGTGTGTGAATTTGTCTTAAATGTTTAAACCGATTGAATGTTCAAAAATACGTTCCGTCACTTTAAACCAAAATAAGATCAAAATAATTTGGGCGCGGTGCTGAATAGCTTGCCAAATGCACATCAATATGTAAATTAAAGAAATAAGTTTGACTTAAACAAACTTATTCGGCACTGATTTACAATTTCATATTTCTCCACTTTTTATCCACTTTTTCCTGATCGTACTGTCTATATCTGATGAATGCAAACAGCACGAAACAGGTCGTGGGGTATGTGTGTATGTGTATGATGGAAACGGATGAAAATTCGGATTTTTTATTCATATAAGCTAGTTCCACACAATTCTGTTATTTATTTTCTTCTTATAAATGATAATTTTTGTGCTGAGGCGCAGCACAAAAGGTCCAACATATTGAGGCAACATTTGCCAATATCCCCTCATGTATGTAGCAGAATAACACCCAACGATGAATGATTTCACTGGCGGTTACCGTTATCTTCCTTCGGTCGATGTCAACCAGAGATGTACACTGTAAGCGCATGACAATCTCATACTTCGCAGCGTTTACATGATTCACTAGTCCGAAGAGCTCACGACAACAGGCAATGCTTGACCGATCGGCATCATTCGCACGCTGTCAGTGTGGTAGACTTTTAGTTGCCGATAGTAGTAACGGTAACAGTTTCCAACAGTTATGATGGGAGGCGATACAGTCTCTTGACCAAGGACTTCGGTCTTGGTCATGCTGATTGTTAGCCCAAATTCAGAACATCAGTTCACATACCTTGGTTCAACCATTGCGGATAACCTCTCGCTAGACACGGAGATTGATAAGCGGATTGGCAGAACAGCTGTCATTCTGTCCCGTTGAACTCTCGTGTTTGGGGTAACCGCAAGCTGACTGTAAAGACAAAGATGATGGTATACAGCGCGTGCGTACTAAATGCTTTACTATACGGCAGTGAAACCTGGGCCACCCACGCAAGACACGAACGGAAGCTGAATGCTTTCCATCTACGAAGCATCCGTCGTATCGTGAACATATCGTGGATGGACAGAGTGACTAACGCTGAAGTGCTTTCAAAAGCTGGTCTACAGAGCATGTTCACCCTATTACGTCAGCGCCGCCTGCGGTGGCTTGGTCATGTCTATAGAATGGAAAATGGTCGTATTCGGAAAGATCTACTCTATGGTGAGTTGCAATTAGGAAGTCGAGCATTGGACAGACCGCACCTGCGGTACAAAGACGTTTGCAAAAGAGATATGAAAGCTCTTGGCATTGACCCGGCGAGTTGGGAAGAACTTGCTCTTGACCGTCCACATTGGAGGCACTGTGTAAAGCATCGTCTGCAAGCTGGTGAGGAGCAGATACAGCTTTTGGCTGCTGAACGCAGATCACGCCGCCGGCGTGCAACTGACGCAATACACCCGAGTTCTGACTTTTGTTGCCAGCGCTGCGGGAGAGATTGTTCCTCCCGAATCGGACTGTTTAGTCATTCGAAAAGCTGCAAAACTTGAACATTCACGCGATTGTGATGTACATCCATGGTCGTCATCGACCGAAGGAGGCCAACAACAACAACAACAAGTAGTAACGTTTCTTCCTCAGCTTTATGAAGCTGCTTCATATTGTTCCTCTTAAAAAGCGGCCACGATCAAGTTCTTCCCAATGCGTAAATTAAATGCTCAACCTAAATTAACTCACAAATTACGCTCCCGAGTTTTCGGTTTAATATTCACGATCAGATTTGAACGGTGTGCGCGCCAACTTTATTTACAAAGAATTCCTACTATCACTTCAAATAAAATCCTATCATTGGAATCTGTTTACTTTTTATCATTCGCTTTGAAGGCACTACCAGCTACCAATCGCTATCCCACTGTGATGTCCAGATTGAAATCGAATCCCGATTTGTCGCGCTTCGTCCAAGCCATACCGCGTGAGGTTCAAGCACTGTTGGATAGACCGGGATCACGAATTTGGTTCACCGTTATTGCACCGACGAACAGAGCTTGGGATCTAGCTGTTAACAGCTTACAAGACAAGAAGGTAGGTTTGGCTGGTGATTGCAAGATAATCTTAATCGAAGAATTATTCCAATGAGAATAGATTATTCTGAAATCTGAACGCGTTAGTTTTGTTCTTTCTCGACACACGTTACATCATAACAGGTCTGCGAGACAATGAACCATTGATAGATTTAGATTTTACAGTACAAGCCTGATCAGGTAACCTTCCTTAAGCCATAGAACATGAAACCGTGTGGTATACAATACTCTGGATTAGTGCCAACACGTAATCGTTTGCTGAGGGCACATGTTCAAATTAATAGACAATTGCTAACCTTTGGTTAATTATAAAAAACAGTTGGTTAAAATACTTAGCCAATTATATTTGACAATACCGGAAAGCCGTCGGATGAATCTGCTTTATTTCAATAAGCAAGAAGAGCATTGGAGGTTAAGCATCGCAAAATAGTGTTGTTCATCATTTAACTTGACTGAGTAGAAAGTGAACTGTCAATGACTGTTTATTCTTTACAGATTCCTGAATATAATGAAATATATTTCAATGCATGCTTTAACAAGACCCTTAATACAAACCACATACACCTGTTTCTTATTTACTTCGCGTAGGCCGTTGCTGATCTTGCGCGAAACCACATTCTACCCAAAATGATTTGTGCTTCAGCCATCCAGCAGGCATCACAACCAGTTGGCCCAACACAAGCGAACGACTTCATCAAATTCGATCTAGATGACAATGGAGAGCCGGTAGTAATTGATTCGTGCAATAATAGGATTCGATTTGCCCAGAAAGATTTAATGACCGGAAACGGTGTTATCCACGTGATAGACAGGGCCTTGGTTGGTGTAAAAGGTAATGCTAATTGTTTGAGAGACTATTTTATGTTACAAAGAATTTTCCGCAACATTAATTTTATTGGAATGAATTTTTATTGTTATCTATACTTTCGAACTTCTCGAATAAATTTCATTCACAATTAAGGTAGGTAAGTTTGAGTTACTCTTTACTAGTGTATTGTGGCGCTCACAACCCCATCCCTTACACACCGCTACCGGTTTCTGGCTGTTTGCCGTCATCAAGTGGAGACAGTAAGATCAGTTTCAGTGAGCCTTGAAACAGTGGTAAAGTGGTAAACAAAGTTATAGTTGTATGCCACTGTTATATAGGGTTCGTACAACGAACCACAGAATCACAAAGTGATTCCTGGCCACTTTACCACTGTTTCAAGGCTCACTGAACCTGATCTTACTGTCTCCACCTGATGACGGCAAACAGTCATAAACCGGTAGTGATGTGTAAGGGATTGGGATGTGAGCACCACGATACATTGGTCTTTTATAAGCGCCTCGAGCGCTTGGCCAGGAATCACTTTGTGGTTCTCTATTTCAACATCGTTGTTCTTTGTAAGAACCCTATATAACAGTGGCATACAAGTATAACTTAGTTTACTACTTACATGCTTTCTAATAACCACTAAATAGTTTTTTTACTTAAAAAACTCAACGACTGCGATTTATAATGTTATTGCCGTTGTGATAAGGATGAAATAAGAGCGCGGGTGATTTAATCTGGCTGTTTTTCATCAACGTATAGATAAATTTCATATTATTATAGCACTCAGTTTACCGGAAGCGTTGGATTGCCTGGCAAACGACCCATCTTCCGGACTCAGCAGAGCCGCGAAAGAAATCAAGGAATGTGGTTTGCTCTCAAGGGAGAAAGCCGATGTACTGTTGCTTCCTCATGACGAAGCCTACCAGTGTAAGTTCTGAGCAATCGCATTATACTGAAATTCAATCAACATTATGGAACACCCGTATTGCCTATGCATACTATGCATACGCAATGCACTGATTACCATTTTTCTATTTTATCAATAACTTTTTCTTTTCCTAGTATCAATATATCTGCACATATATTTATATGGAACATTTGTAAGACTTGAGTCGTTCGTAAAATTGACCATACAAATGAACTTACATAGTATATCTCAGTAGGGCACCGATGGGGTCATGAAATTTAGGGATAAATTTCCCTTTCCTGATACACAATTAGAAAGAATGATCCAACCCAACATATAAAGTGTAGATTGATTCATAACAGCGGCCACTGTTCCATGGCTGTTCCGACATCATGTATACAACTTCGCTTTCTTGGCTGTCAGCAAACTCGTAAAGTATATATAGGACCGAAAGCTAAATTTAACATGTGAAATCAAATACGCTTGAATTTTTGAGATGCAATAATCGCGTTATGGATAGTGTATTAGAACTAGCTATTCGTAAACGAGGCTAATTTCGATAAGTTTGAATAGAATTGAACAATAATTAATTTTAAACATATGTTTGGACGAGCAGGCATTACAACCAATTCGGTCATGATTAGAGGAATGAAGCGAATACTCGGGGCCAAGTATCTTTAATAAAATAGTTTAGACCAGTGGAGTCGGGTTGTTTATGTGTAACGAGTTAGTGAGCGAATACATTTATTTTAACCCAGGCTTTTCATATGGCGTCCATTGAATATCACGTTCGTTTAAGCCAAGACAATTTTGGGGTGGTCTGAAAGTTTTTCCGTTCTACCGTTTTTAAATTATCACCGAAACTGATCTTATCTCTTCACTTTTTCAAACAGTGAAAATTCAGAAACGACACTTATTTATCGGTAACATCAGAGCATCCAACATGCGAAAAAGGTGTCACTTGTAAATAGTGTCGGTGGTAACATCTTTTGTATTTCTGAAGGAAGTGTCTGATTTATCTTACCATCAGCGATTTTGACGTTTTACATTGTAATTGATCCAACCATCTTCACATCCTAACTGATCTATACAAAGGGTTGAATTCAAATGTCGAACGATCGTCTGAAAATGACCGTATGCGAAAGGACAACGTCTACCGTTGCAATGTGTACGCGTACCACATGTTAACCACATCAGAGGCTTCGAAACGCGATCCGGCGCAACCTGGTTTTGCACAAGAACAACGTTTTAAAACCGGCTACACCGCTCCAAACGGAATGAACACATTTGTTTCCACGTACTACATCAAAGAAAGAGACGGCCCCAAGGTCAGTGTGAACATTCTGAACTTCTTTTTTTACACATTGCAAGATCGAATGTCATGGAAGCTGTCTATGTAGATCAATGGTTCTTGGTTAAATTCATTAGAACAGTATGAACGAGTGTATACTATCATTTGAACCGGCTGCTGATAATTTTAAAACCCAACCAATCTCCTGTTTTGCGCTTCCGAGTATTTCTAATGAAATCAATTCGAGACTCACAATTGACAATAGAATTATTCAACTAGTTTTATCTGAATAGTTTCCAGTTTAGTAATAATATTTTGTAATCCGGAAATTATTTCTTTTTTATCTAGCTAAGCTTTAATGCTGCTTTTGTGAAAGATATCAAGCCAATTGGATTTCGGGACGGTCTGATATATCCTGTACGAACCATTAACTTCCCACCAGCGGAATCTATCAGTGATATTTTAAAGCGAGAAAAGGAACTTATGTAATTCTGGAATTATTTAACTTTTTGAAATAGACATACTCAAAAATATGTGGAAAGTTCTGGAATCGAGGAAGATTTCAGAAAACAAAACGGAAAATTGTTATTCCTGGCTTCAAGCAATATGGGATGGTCTTCACGAAATGTAGAACTTTCTTATTCAAACAAACAAATGCGAAAGGTAAGTTCATCAAGGTTACTGCAATTATTCGCCTTTTTGAAGGGTAAACATAAATCGTTAACGGCCTGTCACTAAGTCCGTCTGACCGATAGAAGGAAATAAATTAAAAAGCATTTTGTCTGATGACATTTGCTAAGTCTGGAATTGTTCGCCACCACATTCTTTGTCATAATCAAAATGAGTCTACGAAGCTATGCCAGAAAGCTATGGGTAATCAGAATGACCTTGGATGATCGATCCACACGGTGCATCAAATCAATAAAAATGACCCGTTTTGGGAGTGCATACATTCCCTTCACTTACACGTCGTAACCGACTTGTGGCCATTTGCCATCATCAGGCGGAGACAGCAAGATTAGTTTTAGTAAGCCTTGAAACAGTGTAAAACTTTTGAACTACGTTGTACTTAGAAACATTTGTTAAATATTGTTCGTACAAACAAATGGCTGTACACACCTTATTAAAAATGGCTTCACTGCATGACTCTATTTATTTGTGTAGCTAGTTGAACAAGCCAACAGCACATAATCCATGCAAAATACTGATATTTGGAAAATTTGACGGATAAATTTTATGCTTATCTTTTCTTAGAAATATCAATTTGACGTCAGGATAGTTTTATCAATGGTATAATTATTTT
This sequence comes from Atriophallophorus winterbourni, assembly GCA_013407085.1. Lineage (NCBI taxonomy): Eukaryota > Metazoa > Platyhelminthes > Trematoda > Plagiorchiida > Microphallidae > Atriophallophorus > Atriophallophorus winterbourni. The sequence continues at coordinate 51,187 of JACCGJ010001079.1, forward strand.
TCGCGGTTCCAGAAGCATTACAATTGTTTCATGACACATATTTTCTGTATGAAACAACCCTATGAGTTGCATCTCACTAGGGACTTCCATTTCTGAACAGTTTTTACAGTTACACACCATACCGCATGTTATATTCGGTGGTGAAGATGGAATCGTACTGCATTCGTCTGTGCAAACAGTGAACACATTGCTAACGGACAGAAGAGGTGAGAAAGTTCGATTGACGATAAGACGCGAACCTGATGGAAATACGTTTATTGGACACCCTGAAATTCCGGAAAACCTCTGGGTCAGTCATGTGAGGATTTTCTTACAGTCAGCCTCTGCGAACCAATAACATTTTTGTGTATTTCTTTTTCAGTCCATGGTTCTCAGATGGAATCTCCTGGGGACAGATGGAATAATTTGGGTGATCGATTGGCCAATTCAGTGTCCTGAACTGGAATGCACGTGATAATAACCCTACCCAGCTAGGACTAGTTACTGCTTGTTCAATGACATAGTATAACTTGCCATTCTCCTTTGCATATATATTTTGTCGGTCAATTCCATGAGTCGAAGTGTGGGGAACATGTACCATGCAAGCTAGTACTGCATTCTGGTTTCAAAACAAAGGTTTAATGTTATACCACAGTGAATTATAAGTCTTGTTTTAATTTTGAAGGGCGAATACTTTAAATCGAATCGTTGTTGGCCTCATTCAGTCAATGTCGACCATGGATAATCAACTCTGAATAAATGATTTATAATCCAAGTATTAAACGAGGCCAAATGAACAGATCAATATTTAATGTTCTGTCTCTTAATTTTTAACCCAAAAGAATGTGAGATATGATTAGTAAGCGAAATTACTAGTGCAAACCGCCAAATTAAGTTGCGGTATCTCGACGTGTAAGAAGCTTGGCGATGCTAAAATAATAAATTGAGATAACCATGTCTGATAGAAAACAGGAACATCTCACTTAGAACTTCATACTTTCGTCTAGAAAATAGAAAATCGAGCATCAAAGAGCATTCAATCGCATTTCTTTAATTGTAGAACCAAAAGATACTTTAAATGATGATGTTTAATGTCTGGAATTTAAGAATAAGTTACACGACCTTCAAATTCACCACGATGGTTGTTGAATTTTGTATGACCGCGTTGCGTTTAAAATTCCCGATCGTCTCGTTTTGAAATGGAATACAAATAAATGTTGTTATGTTGGACAAATTTTGATTTAATTTTACATGTGTAAACTTATCATCGATGTTGAAATGGACTTTATAGATGATCAACATTTCATGAACTGTTAAACAGCTGCTGGTGTTTAAAAGATTGTAATCCTCAAAAATAAAAATCAGAGCGGAAATTACGATTTTAACTTTAAGACTTAGAACGTGTGCTTATATTTGGTCCAGTGAAAAAGTATGTCAAATAAATTTCAAAATATGCTAAGAAACAACCAGTTTTCTTGTTTCGTGAACCTTATTTTTGCTACAACAGTCATCGTGATGTCAATATTTCTAAAGCAGATTTTTACGTGGGTGAGCTATTTCGCTTTATGGTCTTTCATGGTTTGCATGAAATAGCCGTGGGGGTAAATTTAATATTGTTCTTCGTTTATGCAGATTAACACTTTTGAGCAATAGAAGGCTTTTCTCCATGTAGTAGACCGACTACTACAATAACGTCCCACGAAGCTATGAGAAAACGGAGAGGACAATAAGGATTGCATCACGGTAGCCAAAACGTGTACACAGGTATTGAAAACCAGTCACGTAGCACGCGTGATTAAAGAATTGTCAAGGTCAATAGTTTTTGGTCTAGTAAAACACAGTTGTTACACTCCTGTTTTCACCTTCTACCGGGGTTGCACAAGTTGTTTATGGACATGCCTTCATTGTCATACAATAAAGGCTAGCTAATATCTATTTTATCCACAATTTAAGTCTATGCAAAATGTATATGCTTGTCGAGTTTTTAACAGGAATTAACATTACTAATGAATTAAAGCAGAGTACACAAAACCGGCGTTTCGCGTTTCCATCCTACTCTCTAATTATTCATACTGCATTCGTTTTCTATCCATTACAAATTGATTACCCTATTGCTGCAAGTCTGTTAGCCCGAATCTCAGCTATTCACTAATTCTAATGTTTTACTCAGAATTCATAGTTTGTGTTTTTTGTCATGAGACAAGAATCTCATTTTCCTGTTGTTGACACATCAAAAGCACTCGGAAGCCTAATGAAATCTATAACGCTTTCCTTATGCCAGCATCTGTATTTATGCACTTCCTTTTAACCGAGCGTTCATTTGAAAGAAGTATAGGACCTTATACAATATGATACTTCCAAACTGTACGATACTCCAAAACATACACCTTTGAATCTGACTTGTCGACTGGCTTTATACCGAACCATGCAAACATTAAAGCAATCATTGAAAAAGCTACACCGAAAAACGTGACAGAATAGAAACATTTCCTCGGGTTATGTTCATATTATTCGCGTTTTCCCCAACTTCTCGACGAAAGTTAAGCCATTAATGAAATTCACCACTTGTAATCAATCTTCAAACTGAGGTTTTGAACACTAAGATACGTTTACTGAAGTTAAACTTCAGGTTGTCTCAGCACCTACCATGCCTACTTTTGATGAAAGCTGTTTCGCATTCGTTTCTACGGACGCCTCTAACGTCGGTCTTGGAGCGCTTCTTTTTGAAATACAACATGGTGTCAAAAAGTGTATTGCTTACGCATCACAAAATTGTCACCACGGGAACAGCTTCATTCGGCTGGCGAAAAAGAAGCGCAAGCAAGTAATTAGGCATGCGAGATACATGTTCTGTGCCTTCACGGACGT